>JAZGTK010001484.1:0-39500 GCA_036877625.1 Ambastaia sidthimunki | reverse complement strand
GTTCACTTGATTGTCTATTTGGTCTATAATGAGTATTTCTTTTAATTAAGCAAAAACATTAACATCAAGCTATTTGTTATATTCATTTAATACAAAAGGCAAGTCAATTATTTGCAAAGAAAAACATGTATTAATTTAGAATCTGACATTAAATATTTTACGTACATATTTTACATGCTTATTAAAGGTTGAAACAAAATCTATTGTTCATCTCATAGAGATGATTGACCGTGTAACCTTTAAAAACAAGTATACAAACCTACAGAGATAAGTTACATTAGCAAGCAGTTTCCTTATCAATATGGTTCTCTTTCCTTTTCATTTTAACATTACAATTCCTAAGATCTTGCATAAACAGAACGTAATCAGATTATCCTGGACTGCTGTGTATATGCAACATAGCAACAAGCTATGTAACACATTAATGCTATAATATACATTGTATATACAATGCAAATACATTTGCATACGTATAAATGCATCCAAGCACATATTATTTAGATGGAGATAATGTGTAGTCAGCTCCTTATGAGGAGAAGGTCACAGTAGTTCTGTATGTAAGACGTGTGTTCATCGAGCTGATCATATAGCTAATTACCAGCCTGTATATTTATATAGGATTACACACACACATACCGTGTCTACAACACAGAACAGAAGAGCTGTCTCATCTGGAGTGGACAGGGTGATAACCAAACCTTAGATTTGGGATTTTGATATTTTGGCTCTACCCAGTCATGTGTCTTTGGATCCATATTTACCCATATGGTGTTATTAAAATGCAAGGAAGATACTTTTTGCTAATAGGCCTATATTACTTCCAAATAGTGTGCTAATCTGTTTGCCCCCTGGTGTAAATATACTTATACAAGCTTTTAATTTGATGACTAATAAAAACACACCCCTAACTACTGATAACCAAATAGATGCAATGTGCACAGTGATATGTGAACCTGGGAGCAAATAGTTACAAAACAAACAAAAAAGAATATTCAGACTTTGTTTTGTGATTGTGTTTGACAAAATATTTGGAGCTCTTTATTTTAAACTTTCAAGCCTAATAACACAAACTTGTAATAGGTTTTTAACCCACCATATGTACACTCAGAATAACACTGAGAAGTTGTAAGTTGGGTAAGCTTCAGGTAAGTTCTTCTGAGTCTGCCTCCATCTTTATGTCCTAATTTTCTTTTTGCCTTCACATGTTTCCTTGATCTGTATTGTTTTCTCTGGAGCCTAAGGTTCTGGGTTCATTCCCAGAGGAGCTGGTAATGAACACTGTGATGCTGGAGCTGGGTGCCATGGCGAAACAGACTGAACTAATTAGACTGAAGAAGGAAGCACAGAGCCATAGACCCCAGAACTCTTCCTCTGCAGACTGCAGCTGGTTGGCTTGGTGTTTTAACCTCATATCCCATTTGAGCTGATGACAGGAGATTTTCTGAACCTGCAGGACACGTGTTCTCAGATACCACCTTGAAAGTGTGGTCTGGTCATTGTGAAGTAAGAGCAATGACCAGTGAGGTCTGAAAAGGTGACAGAGCAGTAATGACAGACAGAATATATTTAAAGATTTTATTAAATAAAAACATCCAGATAGAAAGTGAAAGAAGAAAGCAATTGGGGGTTCGGTGCAGATAGAAAGTGAAAGAAGAAAGAAAGAAAGCAATTGGGGGTTCGGTGCCTTGCTCAAGGGTCTCACCTCGGTCGTGGTATTGAGGGTGGAAGAGAGTGCTTGTCATTCACTCCCCCCACCTACAATCCCTGACGAACCTGAGACTCGAACCCACCTTCGGGCTCTCTGACCATTAGGCCACGACTGCCCCCGTGGAGGCAGAGGAGGTAGAGCAAGTGTGAGATCTGTAATGTTCACTCCACTTAAATTTTTTTTTTTTGGACAGGTTCCGGAGACTAGTGTATGAGTTTGAGCCAGAGGTTTAGGAGGTCCCAAAACTTGGATGAGTTTCAAGGAGATGTAGAGCTCCAGACCCGTGTAAAGCATTGGGAGAAACAGCATAGTAGAAGTTGTTCTTTTGTCACATTTTGATCCAAGTTCCAAGTACTGGGCTATGGGAAGGGAAGCTTCTCTGGATCCTGCAACAACCTGCAAGAAGAAAACAAATGGTCTGACGAAGAGGAGAATACTGCCAAACAGGTGGTGACCGTCAAGCTCACCAGGAAGGGTCGGAGTCTTAGCATGCCAGAGATCATACCTTTTGAGCAGGCACCTCAGAGCTGAACCACATGTATACAAACTTCAGGATAGAACAACAGACAGAAAAAAGAAGGTGACAGAAGAAAGCAGCCTGCAAAGAATAAAAGACAGGAAGACAGGAAGGCGGAGATTAAAATAGAGCAGAGAAGAGGAAAATCTTATTTGAAAAATCTTGAAGAACGGAGGCTTTAACACAATTTGTTAATCATACCAAAGATAATTTGGATGCCTATAGCCTATTAAATTTTACCTGGTGGGGCTTAAACACAATTTAAACAATATCTACATTTTTTTTAAATTTTCACAATGCTAAATAATGTGCATCGTCCATTGATGGCTGAAAATGCCAAGGCATTTTTGACGCCACTGCTTTATGCCTTTTGTTATTGGGCCAAGCAGGTTTTTTTTATTAGCCGATAGTGTGAAATTGGCAAATTAATTCAGTCAGACAAATACTCTACAGTCACTACTGCAAACAAAAAAAAAACAACATGAGTCATAATCAGTTTCTCAGATGGGTTTTACTCAGTACTGTTTGTCTTTTACATTACAATAGTTTTCAGTTCAAGAGATGCAGAACAATCAGCTAAAAAAGCCTGGAAATAGGAGTTTTCATAAAAAGTGCTCATTAAATAATACACTGTACATCGTTCATGAGTTTGGACATGTGGTTGTGAGACAGAAAAAGAGACAAAGATAGAGTCCATGTTTTACCATATTATAGAGTTTGACCTTTAAAATGCTGCTTCCAGTCAAAAGCTTCTCGAACTTGTTTTTCAAACACACTTCTCCTGCTTCATTGTTCACAGCATCACAGTATGAGGGAGCTGATCTTAAATTATAGACCAACTCTCTGTGCAGGAGGCCAAAGTTGCACCTCACAACCTCTGCTCACTTATCTGAGTATGAATCTTCTTCATTAGATGTTTGGTTTCAGCCTCACCAGAACAACTGGCACAATGCATGTCTGCATCCATAATCTGAAACTGAGCATGTCCTGAAAGAATGAACAAGCGTTTGGAATAAACGAGTTTGTAGCTTTAGAACAGTTTGGAGTCTTATTCGGCCCATTAAACTGCAGTGTAATTTATTGAAGTTTTTAGTACAGTTAGCTTTTAAAAAAACCTCTGGTCTTCATTTGCACCTCATATATTCCTGCATCAATCACAGCAAAATCATAAGACCAGGCCATTTTCTCCTCCTCATATTCATGCATTTGGCAGAATCAAACTCAAATCAAAAAGGAAAAACACCAATTGAATGTTTTTAAATAGTATATAGAACTTCAGACCCTATATTTACAGGGCCAACAATCAAAAGGCCCTAAATAACACTATCACTGCTAAGAAATGTCCTTTTATATATTTCACCCCACAAACATGATATTTTGCGTAAAGAAAATGAAGAAAAACTCATTGCCAGTACTGTAATGCAGATGCAATTATTTAAATTGTGGTGGTCATTTTAAAAGTACAATTGCAGTAGTATTTACAACAGTATTTGAGGGGAAAATAAGCTTAATTTTTATGACAATATTGTCAATACAAAAAAATCATAAAACAGGCTTTATTGTCATTATGAGAAACATAATTGTTTTTCTTGTTTGGGGTAACAGGACATTTCTGCAGAACCGAAAATACTTTTCCTGTCTTTGATATAAAAACAGATGAACAGGGGTCAATAAGGGATTATTTAAGGTTTATCAGAATCTATAGTATTATTTATTGTAAAAATGTTATCACTGATTATGGATAACACTGTCAGAAAAAAAATGTAACTAAACCAGTTTGGAGAATCAAACCATTCAGGGAGAAACAGCCTTCTTGTTTAATATGTGATTATTATAAAAATGAAGGCTCAAATAATAATGCACATCAGAACAGCTTTCTCTCCCTAAAGAAACAGTAAATCTCAGTACCACCTTCAACATCATCACCGTCATCATCCTTCTCCCTCTACACTGAGAGAGTAGAATCTGAACAGTGACAGAATTTGATCTTATTCAAGTCACTCAGACTAAAATCATTTCACCAATAAGCATCAGAATTTCCCCCCCATAACCCAGAATCCCCGGCGGTCCAGTCYTTGTGTTTTTGCACATTCGCCCATAAGCTAGTCCCCCCATTTCCTTCAACCCCTTTGGCTCTGTTCCTCAGATTCCTCCATGTCATTCCTCATCAAGCGAGGAAGACCACAAAGATAATGAAGAAGACAATGAGAACAAGGAATATTTTGATCATCAGCCAGCGATTGGACGACACAGACTGGAAATATTTAAGGATCTCAGTGTGGGCCATTTCTATGTTTAGCTGGGTGTCTTCCACATTGGCGTCGATCCTGGGGGTAAACGAGAAACAAACAATAAATACCTCATGATTGTCCTGCTTTTGATATCAGCTAAACAGCTAAAGATTGTAATGACAAATAGTAACCTCTAGCTAAAAACTTTTTAACTTCTTAAGTTAAAAGTTGTTTTTAATGTACAGGAGACAGAAATTAAAATGCTATAATTTATCCAGCACAGTTGTAAGACAGGCAGTTTCTCCATTCTGTTCCAAGCACGACACAACAGGGCTAAACCAGTAATAAGAAATCAGTGTAAAGTGTGGTTTGTATATCATGACTTTAAAACACTCTATTTTCTCTATGAACTGTATTGCAGAGATTGTGGTTGTCTGACCTTTGTACCGTCTCCTCCTGCTCTTTAACCATGTGTGCCAACTGCTGAAAAATTGAACCCAGTTCCACAATGGTGCTCTCGATGTTCTGCATTGTGTCTGCTCGGCTCTGAATGTATGAGTCCTACACAAAAACACACCACAGAAGGATCAAATTATTCTAAAATTCTTCAGCACCAACACAAAACATTTGTAGCTCCAGCTGTGGGCTTTGAGAGAGCGGCACCTGTTCGTCAATGAGTTGGAGCTGAAGAGGGTTTGCCCTGGAGTCCATGTCGATGGTTACCTCTCCTCCCAGACTCCTGGACTCATCCTGCATCAGAACTGAACTGTCTGTAAGAGCCAAGAAATTACAGACTGTGTTACATTTCAAAATAAATAATCAAGGTTTATCAAGCCCCTTAACAAAAAGTAAACGTTTCTGAAGAACTAGACAGGATAAACAATTCTGGTCCCCTCTTTATTCACTTCAATACATTTTACAATTATGTACAGAATATGTCAGATTCTTAACATGTCTTAAGATTTTTTTGTCTAAATAAGATTTGTCTACATATTTTGTCTGCTATAAATAAAATTAAACAGATAAGTAAATTATACAATAATAATAAATAAATAATTGATAAATGTAATTGTATATTGTGCAAATTGACTGTCTCTGTCTATACAATTTTAACCTGCACAAAAAAAAAAATCAACAGCTTTAAAGTGATCTGATTCAGTGGAAAAACTGTAGGGTTGGCAACACTGGTTTCAATACTGAGCGATATGGAGATCCCACACTTTTTGGTCAATTTGGTCAGTTTAATAACTAGTGTTTCAATTTATCACCTGATTCAGCAAAAGAAAAGAGAAAACATTTCAATTCCACGAGGAATGGGAACCCGTCATATATCTAATATTAATCATCAATACACTATTATGGTTTTACTTATTTTAGAAACATGAGACTAATGCAGATGTATGTCAGTGTAATGAATACAGATTACATTCCCCTTCAGAAAGGGAAAATCATTCTAAATGTGAGCTAGAAGCAGAGTGAATGAAAGTAACATACTGAAGTTACTGGCGAGCAGAGGTGAGGCAGAGACAGCAGCCTGTGAGAACTGCTCTCTCCTGCTGCGCTGCTGCTTCAGATTCTACACATACACAACAGGATTGAAAACACATCAATTACAAACACTGTGTGAACAAACATTACATTATTTCTCATTGGAACAACAACAACAACAGCAGATGGATCCACAAAATTGTTACAATCTTACACAGTTGATCTCTAAAAAATTCTGTTGCTCTACACCGAATTGATGCGTTATTAACAAATGGCACTAGATTAAAATGAATTAAAGCATACCTCTGTTCTCACTTCCAAGACTGACTTGAAATCATTAGACATGGATGCCAGCTTTGACTGCAACACAAACATCCACAAATTGTTACATGTTATCTTGTAAAGAGGAAATATAAGGGGTGATAGCTACTGAAATAATCCTGTGTCAATCAAAGTGAGATCAACCACCCCTATTGTCAATCCAAGATAATACTTCCTGGAGAGCCTCAAATATCTGTGTACTAAAGGAATATCAGATATAAGATTGTACCTGCAGGGAGACGACAATTGTGTTGGAATGTGTCTGGATGTGGCGGCCATTTTGTCCATTGCGGGATCGCACAAGGCCTTGCAGCTGCGCTATCTGCTTATTCAGACTGTTGATGTCCTGATGAGAGACACAGACATCATATCACGTCTCTGTGAGAGATTAGCTCTTACACAATATGGAAAGATTCTCAGATTCTGGTAAACAGATTATAAACACACATCTACAGCCTGCTTCATACGTACATGTAAAGTGAAATTCTTGAGATTCATACCCATATGATTTCATATGAATAATATGGAGAAGGAAAAACACAGTTGTCCCCTCATACACTAACCTGTTTAATGATGTATGTTAACTCTTCAATTTCCACAGCTTTATCATCAAACAAGGACTTCCGTTTGGCCACTGGGAAAGAGCAGAGAGTTAACAAAATTAATTTTTTAAACTTATTTACCAGTATTTAATCAATTTAATATAGATATAGAATTAATAAAATGTCATTAATAAAATGACAGCAAGTAATTTTAAAGTCAACATGAAAACAATTTCTCTTTAAAATATATATCCAAGTAACGCAAAATATTTCATAAAAAAATGCAAGGTTTGATATTAATAATCAAGAACTAATCCAAAGGAATCATGGAAAGTGGGCGTTTCATACTGCAATGGACACACACCTGAAAAGTGAAAGAAAGTGTTTTTGTCAGTTATGGTTACCCATAACCGAAATGTGACTTCTGCATTTAACCCATCCTTCGTGAGGAGTGAACATACACTGCAAGTCGTGAACACACACACACGCGGAGCAGTGGGCAGCTATCACTGCAGCGCCCGGGGAGCAACTGGAGGTTAGGTGCCTTGCTCAAGAAGAACTTCAGTTGCTACCAGCCGGCTCTGGAACCACCAACTACTGATTACAAGCCCGACCTTAACCAGTAGACCACAACTGCCCCCTATGTGGGTTTGCAGTGGATTGCAGAGGACGACTCCTTTATCACCACCGGCCCTTTTGTTTTTATGTTGACTTTAAGGATGCAATATGTAAATGACATGTTACTTACAAATTGTGAGCTTTTCAAGCTTGGCAAAAGTGTTGCTCAAGTCTTTCCCAATTCTCCTGTTACAGAGAAACAAAACAAGATTTTAGAGGGGCAAAGTCTCAAGAAAGCAGGATAGTATGCAATTGTATTGAACTGAAACATCACTGGGCAAAGACCAAACTGAATGCATGAATCTGAACTCTTACTTGGCCATAAGAGTGAAGTCACTTCGCTGTTTAAGGGCATTATTGACAGGTTTCGCGTGATTTCCATTCTAAAATGATGAGGGAGAGAATGTTACATCGAACATAAAGTCATGTTGACATTTGAGAAAACATACAAAACAAGCACTAAGAATATCTGATAGATCAAAAGACTGCAGGAAATTTAGACAACTATTTAAAGATAATAATGGTAGAGAACATAATATAATAACAATCTAATAACATTTTCATCTCAAGTCAAGTGCAGGATCTTAAGATGACCTTTAATAACTTACACATGGTTTAAAGGTCTGTGGGAACCAACTTACGCAATTAACATACTTTTTAAATAAATAATTTTATATACAGAAGTATTTTTATTTAGTGTAAATTTGGTAAATGATGTTGTCATACCTGTAACTGTCTTCCTTGCAGTGACTTACAAGCCGACTGGAACTCAAGTGTTCGGTCTCGACAAGTCATTATAAAGCTGCTTTATGCCTTCAACAATATTGGGGTGTATTTGCGTGACAGTGACTTCAAAGTGATTCACTGGTGTGAAACTCTCTGCTGAAAAGGTCTTTATGAGGTCAAAGTAAGCTCTCAGATTTCAGATGTTAGCAATGTTACCATATGTTGGCAGTGCTGACTGTTCTTGAATGTCTCCGCACATCATCTGAAGATCAAAAAATAATTCAGTCAATAAACTGACTTTTGAATCAGGGGCTGAAAAAGGTAGGGTTAGGACATTGCCTCAGAACTTACAAAGGCTATAGTTTGATCAACATTTACTTCACAAACAATACTGAAAGGTTCTGAGCTGGTTTGTAGCCTTTAGGGATCAATGTAAACACTCTTGTCTAAATGTCATTTCCATATCCTCATACAGTACAGACAGAAGATCTGATCATCTAGTTATACTTAAGTCAGCCTGCTCATCTTTAAGATATTATTTTAAAACCCTCTATTTATATCAATTCTACAAATAAACATATCACTCAGCTGGCCACAAAGTTATCGGATTATAGGCCACCTAGAACATTCAGACTTAAATGGCATACGTGAAGTGACATATGATTGACAGACAAACTTATTATTCAGCAAGATGTGTCACAAACGACAGACTCACATGGTTTAAAGACTGATGACATGTTGGAAGGTGTTTACAGATTTGTTTATGTGACTGACGCTGTTTCCAGTCTAATAGAGCGAACCAGTACGCAGCTTTGAGCGCTAACTGGCCCAACACTCGACAAATACTGGCTTTAATTAATCCATTACGACATCAATTAGATATAAATCATTAGATAACAGTTTAGCATTGTATACACATATATACTCACGGTTAATGTGTCATTTCGTTGTTTTTACGGTATTCCCGGCTTACTGATGTTACGGATGTCGGTTTCACTTCCAGTTCTGACCACTTCCGGTATTGCGACGTCACTGCCACGTCCACGAACGCGCATGTGCATTCCTAAAAACGTGACTTATGACGCAGGATGATTTTAATGATTTTTAAAATTAAATTCCAAAATAACAATAACTGCTGCATAACATTTGTTCCCAGAAAAATAAAGAAATATACATAGTTACATAAAGTACATGTACAGTATGTATACTATACAACAGTATAGGGTGAATTGTCCTAATGTGGGACACTTAAACTTCAGTGGGTGTGACTCTCCCCCAAACCAATGAATGCCAGTGAAATTATAAACAAATCAAAGCTGCACTGCCATGTGATCAAAGTCACATGACCTAATGTCGTTTTGATTAACCATGTTGTCTTATATTGTAATATACTACAGGTGAATTGGAAATGTAGGTAATGTAGGAATGTAGGAAATGTAGGCAATTCACCCCACATATAATGCTTTTAAAACTGTTAAAATATTTTGAGCGGTTTTTGTGTTTTATTTTTTATTTATGTATAACGGATTATTTTATAGGGTTTTATACGGCTTTTATGTTTACTAATATAATAAATAACAGCATAATTCTATCATACACCCTACACCCCAGTTTCCTCTTAATATAGATTTTTACATCTTTACACAACAGTTTTGAGTGAATACATTGATAAAACCAAGACAGGTCGGCGAGAAATAAACAGATACTTCTTTTCCCATTTACAGAATTCACAAGTATATAAATAAAAAGATTTTCGAAAACATGCTTGACTGGATACATTTTATGTAGTGCTTTTGGAAGGTACTTCCTTATTTGTGTTATTTATAGAAACTTATTTTATATTTGTGACGCACAGTATGTTTGTACCTTCTGGCTTAGGTGTTGACTGGAAACCCTTTTAAACGCTAGTGGCATTTAAGATTTATAGATAGATAATATGGAACAAGGTCATTTTATACGAATGTAATCAAGTGTGACGTTGTTTTATAGCAACACAATGCCAGCAGATGTCGCCAAAAAATTCAAAAGTGGAGTTTTTTTAACGTGACGTCAGACTTGATACAAAATTGTGATCCTGTCCTTTCCTATAACAAAACACAGCTTTAAAGACATTGGCTATTAAATGAGAACCTCTCAAAGCGGCAGTTGTTTTTACACTAAGACAATGATATTACCCATACCCTATCCTTACTCTATCCCTCACAAACCTGCTGCCATTAATCTAGCCATAATTTGGCCAATGTATAAGCCTGGTAGTGAGTTCAAGTCATTTTAACATTCTTTACTGTTTATGTGAGGACATGTAAAAAACATTTGCATAAAGACACCAAACCAAACATGCATAGTTGTTTTTCTATCATGGTTGGAGCTTTCCTTTGATTTCTATGGGTATTGTACAGAGCTAATTATATTTTTTATCCCCTGAATGTTCACACTAACATTTTTACATTTTCATAGGACATTATGCAATGTTTATTAGCCTTTTTTTTATCATTGTTGGTGTTGGAAGTGTTGGTGTATAGGTGATACTGTTTTACAAACCTTGTGAAAGATATCTGGTCTCAACAATATACTGTAGGCAAAACCTTGACCGACACACACACACACACACACACACACACACTACAATTTAACAAGAAGCAGCATGTAAACTTTTTGATGTCCTCTTAGTGTAAGAGCCGTTTGTAGTCTATCTGTTTGGCTTAGATCAGTACAGCTCACTTTGAATACAAGAAACACTGTTATTTATCTTAGCATATTATTATTATTATTATTATTATTGTTGTTATTATAGATCGAGTCTCCTTATGGAGGCTGCCATGCTAAGATCAGATGACCCGCCCAAAACCAATTGCTGTATCTCTGTAACCTCTATATTATTAGACATTTTCGCTCACAGAATAAATTCATATTGAATGTCAGTGAAGAGTGCATGTCTTCCGCACCTTTAAGGTTTACATTCTTCCCTCTCATTTACACACACTTGCTCTTTCTCCATTCGTCCTGTCTCACAGACACATAGACTGCGCACAGACAATGTCGTCGTCTCTTCCAGATAACATCACAGCACACACATATTCATGCTGTCCAGATAGCATCCAGACCTGCTGGAACACAGCTGCCTCAACAAAGACACACAGTGTAAACACAACTCATGTTTTATCACTACTGCCACTTTGGGTACAAACATACTCGTGCAGACACATCTGGGAAAAAAAACACAGGATTGTGTTTTTAGCTGGAAATGACAAAAGGGTGAGTTTGGGAGAGGAAGAGGATGGCCCTGCAATAGAACAAGGCTTGTGAGATGATAAGAGAGCCATTTTGTGTTGGAAAACAAACGTTTAAGAGGGAGGAAAAGATACTGGAAAGTGTTAAATAAATCTATGCCAGCTTTAGGACAGATGAGTCACTCTCCTTTTCCCTCTCTCATTCCCTCTCACATCCTTTTTATAATCTTGCAAGCAGATGCTAAATTTAGTCCTGGCACTAAGTCCTGACAGACAGGTAGGGCAGCATCAGCTTCCAAAATGAGTCTAAATGGACACTGTACAAAACACAGACACATTGCACAAGCCCTAATGGCTCTAAAATGTCTTACAACAGATACAGCCCCTGTTTTATGTAAGATGCACCTATTTGGTACATATTCTATGTCCATACTGATAGATTTACACAGGCTGATGCATACACATTCAGACAGAGACACACTCAGCCTCAGTGCATCTAGCACAGTCATCAAATATTCTGTGAAATATTTATATGAGAACTCAGGACTTTATCATCTCTGTGGTCGTTCTGCAGGTGAGATGCTCTTTTTTGATAATGTCACAGGAATCAGATGTCTGGCTCTCTGTTAATTCAGAATGTCACATCAGAGTGTGATATCGAAGCTAGACAGTGAATAAAAGCACTCCATGATAAAAACTGACCTTTACAAAACTCCCGGCAAACAGAGTGTAATAAAAACCATCTTTGGCTCTAATATGGCTACAATGTGTATTATATTTCCTATAATATGTCAGAACATGTTTATGTTTAGTCTAAATTATTCAGTAAAAAAGTGAATCTTGTGAAAAATGCTGAATGGAACATACAGTTTAACTATTAATAGCATATCTAGGCATTAATAGCATACAACAGACCACTGGGTCGATAAAACCACAACAGGCAAGATCTGTGCTGTGTTTAGCATGGGCACTGGGCAGGTGGCATTAGCATTAGCAAGTAAGCAGTCTCTTTGTGTGTGTGAGCCTGACTCAGCAGCAGTGAAGCGAGAGGGGAGAGAGATAATATTTTTTTTCACATCATTAGAGTCACGGTGTCCCCTTTGTCTGTTACCTCCCAGAGCAGGTGATAATTATCACAATGTTTGTCTTTCATTACTGTTGAACGACAGGAAAAAGAGAGATGAGGGAGGGACAGGGAACAGAACATGGGGAGGGTGAACGGACAGTAATATCCAGCAGAAAAATCGTAATGGCATCAGATGTCAGATGCATGTACTGTGTATGGGGTAACACTTTATTTTACTGTGTTTTTGTTACATGTTATATGTACCAACTGTAGTACATATTTAACAGTTAATTATGCATAATTACATTCAAGTAAGCATTGCATTCCTTAACCTAACATTCAATTAAATAATTTTAATCCTAACACTAGAGTAAGTACATGTTAATTAACATTATTAAGTACTTAATTCTATTATTACGCTGTAACAAGAACCCTGTAAAATAAAGTGTAACCATAAATGGTTTATACTATACTACTAAATTATTGTTATCATACTCTTATATCAAGGATAATGTCATTGCACCATATTAATAGTGGTAAATTTCACAAATATATGTACAGGTCATGTTATAGTCCAATTAAAAAAATGTTATGTCCAATTTCAACATTAGATAAAATTTCTTATTTCTATCTCTTGATTCTGGAGTGAAATATGACCCATGCATGTTGTTTTTTCAGGTTTTAGTTCACATTCAAGTCTGATACTGTAACACTTGTTTTCACAATTATGATCACAAACCTTTCTCAAAAATAAGTCATTTCACTTTATTTATATTCATATATAGCACATTGCTTTATGGCTGTTGTGTTGTATATGTATGTGTGTGATCAGACCTATGTTTGCGTTTTTACACACTGAACACATAAAGCAGAGGTTATGTCTCTCTGTAACAAATATTTTACACACATACACAAACAGGAGAATTGGGCACAGATGGTATAGCAGCAATAACCATTATTAATTGTTCAAACACTCAAATCTTATATTGTTTATAGGTTAGGTTGTAGTATGTTGGGTTCTGTTGGGCTCTGTTCTATCTGGATACATATGACAGATACGTTTCTACACACAAATTATCCAAACCAAGCGACAGGATTTGGAAATGATTTTACACAGAAGAGAACAGAAACACTGACGATTTGTCTGTACATTCATATCTTATGCATTTTGTGAATTTGTTTATATATTTTGTGATACTTTTCATTACATTAACTGCACAGACACAGAGGTAGTTGATACATGATACTGTTGAGAGAATGCTATGTTTATAGCACAAGATATTTCACACAGAACATTTTACAGCAGCGACAAAGCCAGTCATATATATGGACACCGAACACTGACATTGATCTACACAAAAAAGACCCTAAACTCAGCATGAAATTGACTCTTTTAACATTTTTTACACACGTTCCTGATCTTATTGTGCACAATTTATTGGTGCTTGTCATTCCATAAAGTTAGTCTTCATATACTTTCACCAAAATATAATAACTTGCTCCTACTCAAAAGCAACTTTCCTTTTCTGCTGACATCACCCAGGCTGCGTTGGCTACTGGATAATGTCAACAATTAACCAAACAACTATAAGGCAATGTTTCAGCAAATGTTTCAGTATGCGTTTCACTTTCAGCTTTGGCTCCATACTGGCATGAAATGGCCACTTATCAATTTTCAGATGGATAAAATCATATCCCACCTAACATTTTTTTTCTCAATGAAAATCCAGTTTCACTCAAAAGTGTTACATTATAAATCTATTTCATGCTATCCTTAACAAATCAAATACGGTTTGATGATATCAAATAAACCTTCCAGGGGGCTAGAGAGCTTAATAATTTACCTTATTGCATGTAATTACTCTAGAAATATAAGTATCTCTAATAGTCATTTATGTGTGAACATCCTTATACTTCAGCCAGCAGTGCTACATATACGGTGGAAAGAAGTGTTTAGTTACATGACTACACTAAAGATGAGGCAACACAGTTTTGTAGCCTACAGCAGGTTTAAAACATCAAAACTTATGATCCTCATCTTGACTGACAGCTACATACTAGCTGTGTAAAATACAGACAAAATACTAAGTAATCACAAATCATCACAGTTATAGGAGAATAAATGTCTCTGAAAGATGGCAAAGAAACATTACAAAGCATAATATAAAATTCAACTTAATATAAAAAATAAATATGTCATACTCCCAATACGGTGAGATTGTTAAAAAAAGTCTTAACACACAAAGAGTGAGGATTTCCCTTTCTGAAGCCTGCTGGGGGATCTTATACCTTCTATGATCAAATTCAACCCAGACACAATCAAGACTGTGAGCATGTCAATGGTCAGACTGATTCTATAGGTGAGATTAGCAGAGATAAACAAACAGAAACATTCTTTACACAACGAGAACTACAATAACATTAGTAATCTTTACAAAATATATATATATATAAAATAGATAAAATAAATTCTTCTTTCAGTATCAACACCGAAAAGCTTATATTTACCTGTTTGCATTTGTGTATGTTTGAGTTGTGTGCATGTGTGTGTGTGTATGTGTGTGTTTGAGAGAGAAATGGAGTGGAAAAGAGACAAATGAAGTGAAAGGGATAAAGGGAAAGAATAATGAAAAAACTGTGATTGGGGATGTGTGAGAAAGAAAAAGTGTATGTGTGTGAGCACCAATGGAATATCGCCAGGTTTCTTTACTATTGGCATTCCACTCACTGGCTAGCCAGTGGGAAAAACTTTCAAATCCCAAAAGGAAGAAGCTGAACAAAAAGCAAATCAAACAAACACAAAAAGACTCATTGATACAGTCTGTGAAACCACATTATGGACTTATATAGACAGGAATAAATTAGGATAGATGCACAGATCCTTATTATTCACTACTGGGACCACACAGACACACGTCTATCCATCATATCGCTCATCCATCCAGTGGTCCTGAGACATCAGGGATGTTTTCATGACAAGCTATTCTGTTTGTGTGCCAAGACACTTGAGTTCTTTTGAATACTGAAGGTTTGTCAACATCCATCTTCTCAAAACACTCTCCAATAAAGTTTGATTTAAAACTCCTTCCTTATTGTCTTTGTTAGTTCTCAGTTTAGTCATCCCTATTAGCATCACACTAGCTGTATGTTCGTGCCTTTGTCGATTCATTCTCAGTTTTTTTAGGTCCATCCCAGGAGACTGGAAAAATACCAGAATTCCCATTTCCAATGACAGTCCATCTTGATGCAAAAGGTTTTGGATAAAGCTCAATAAAAATCTCATAGTTCACCTCCAAACAGAGATTACGTCCATCATGCAGTATCAGAGGTTCAAAGTTGTTTTGTACATTTGACTGTTGTGGAATCAATCATATTGGCAAAAACTGTCTAAAGCACAACAATTTTAAATAAAGTGATGTATTCTGTACACATGTGCCTCAGTACAAATAGGGATATACTATGTGAACAGATTTGTATATATGCATCTAACACTGTGTGGAACAGGGCCAGGGGCCCGGGGGAGAGTTTGTGGCTTATTCCAGAACACAAACCCTTATTCTGTGCAAGACCTAAACTTTAGACTCTGTGATAAAAAAAATAAGCAAACCTTTGATCTCCTCAAAGCTGTGCAATGTTTGAAAGCTGGATTACGAGGGAGGCTTGATTTCATTGTTCACTTTGAGTCTCACATCTGAAAGCAAAGGAGAAGAGATTCCTACTTGAAAACAATGTGTATTATGTAAAGTATATACAGCTATACTTCTCTAAGGCAGAATGCAATAAAATCCAGAACATGCCATTGTATGTAAGGGGATATTTTTAACACATTGAGCTGCACTTGCATTAGTTATTCGGCTTTGTGTGTGTGTTTACCGGCAGCTGTGCTGATTAAGAGTTTTTCCTCTCTTTGTGCAGCTCTCCTTCCTCAAGGTGCACCTGCATTCACATGAGGGAGGCTGTGATGTCATCTTGTGGACGGGGCATGGTGGACACACCTCTCTGGTTGGAGGGGCGGAGCTAGGTGGGAGGGTGGTAGGGTGAGGAGGGGGAGGTGTAGTTGGCACAGGTGTCCTGTTGGCATGAGAGGAGGAAAATAAGCTACTGGTGAGAAATAAGGGCAGAATATGACGTTCATAAGCCTTAAAGGAATTGTTTTGGTTCCTCATATTATACTATTTCTTTCCCGTAAAACACAAAGGGAGAGTTTGGGCAGAATTTCTGGGCTGCTCGTTTTGATACAATAGAAGTTCACAGTAATTTATGATACCAAGCTCTATAAAGGACCAAAAAGCACCTAACCCTAAGCCTGTACTATATTAACAACCTTCTGAAGCCATCCAATTTGTAAGGAACAGACAACAATTTATTGTTGTAAGTTATTTATTGATTATTATTTATCTTCTCCTGTGATTGTTCAGAGTATTTTCTGTAAATAACCTAATAATTGTTGTTCACATAACATCAAATAACATTAGAAACTTGAACTATTGCACACAAATCATATGAACCTTTATGGTGCTTTTTGAAGCACTTAAGATCTTAAGATGTCTGAGGTTAAATTAAAAATATATGAAAAGTCTCAGTGGGCTACAGGATTATACAAATCCATCTCTAAGAGTTTCTAATTGTGATAAACTGTGACAATGAACAAAGAGCACAGAAACGCTTGCAATTTAATTTTAACTCATTAACTTTGAAAAACCAGGACCAAGCCTGCAACATCACATTTTACAATTAAATTCAGTAGTAGGTACAAAAAGGCCCCTAATGCATTCTGAGCATGAAGCAGACCTGATGTTCCATCAGGATGACACACTCTGGATAGCGTCTGGTCTTTGATGTCTCATTTTGTGACATTGCTGATGGGACGGTTGGCTAACGGGGACTTTTTCCCCCTTTAATGTTTTAACTTAACCTAAACTGAAGGATGACAAATGTATAGTTGATTTAATTAAAGAAGAAAATCAGTCTTTATGTGTGGAAGTGGTTTATGAGGCGGACAAAGTCAGTTTGTGTGAGGGGGAGTGTTCTGGCTGGAAAATTAGCCTAATTTCACACCTGTCATTGCCTCTGTCCAGGGAAAAGAGAATGATGGATAGAGAGTGGTGGCTCAAAAGAAGTGCCCTTTCCTTGCCCTCACCAAATAGAAATTACGAAGAAGTGAAAGCAGAAGAGGAAAGAGAGGAATGTTAAATTCTTTCCCTCAAGCAGAATGAATTAATTGTTGTATGTGTGGAAGTCACACATAGGCTTGGGAAAAAATGCAGAGAAACATTTTTTAGTTTTCCAGAAACACATCTGTGGGCTTTTGTTCCTTGGCTTTGAAATATGCTTTAATATTTAATAAAAATTATGGTACTAAATAAATAAAGCAAAGTCAATGATCATGTTAAACTAGCTAAACTGCTTCTGTCCAAAGTGTTTCATCAGCACAATCTACAATAACAAAGTAGTACATTTGTTATATTTGAAGTATTTTAAAGAAATATTTAAAAGAATTTGGTAATTTAGTACAACAATATTAGCATACTTACATTGGCTTCTTCTCTGTGTGTTTCTTTCGCTTTGGTTTTCCTCTTTGACGCTTCCTATCTCTTTTCATTGTCTGTTTGCCTTGCCTAAAACATGGAAAAAGTTGTATTTATAACTTCTTCAAGTATTATTTTTTGATTCAGAGAGATTTTGGTTCTGAGATAACTTTATTATATCTTAATTCTTGTGATTCCTTCGCCTCTTTCTATCTGTAGCTCCTCGGTGGCCAGTGGCCTAATTAAGCAATAAAATGAATGTTCTGTTCCATTTCCCAACAAAGGAGGGTTCTAGGTTCTGACTCCCTTCCAACACTGCAAGACGTCAGCCAGCTGGACACAAACACACACACACCCAAGTAACTGAATGGGTCCTTTAGAAGTCAGTCCTACCTGTATAAAACCTCTTAAAACACAGGCCTTTCTTAAAGTAGTTTCATACATAAACAAAGGTTTGGGAATTTAAAGGTTTTGATTTTGTCTCACATTACTTAATTAATTATTGTTTTGCTTTCAAGTCCCTTAGACTTGCCAAAACTAGGGCCAAAACTAGAAGCCAAAACTAGGAACTAAAACATCATGGAACCACCTGGCAACACCTTAGCAACTACACCGAGCTCTCTTGCAACCACATAGCAAAACCCACTCAGAACACCTTTGCAAATGCCTGGCAATACCTGCCATTGTGATGTGGGTGACGTTCACCACTAGCAAGCATTTTTTTTTTTTAGAAAATGTAAAAATGTAGGTTATTTTTCCATCATCTTGAGCAGATTATAAATGATGACAGGTGGCACAAACACAAGGCACATGTTCAGACCGGCTGCATATTACTGGAAATAAGGGGGCAGAACTGCTTGTTAAAAATAAATATTTCAATATGTTTCGCAACGCAGAGAAGTGTGAGGATTATCTCAGATGCTAAATTCACACATTACACCCCACTTAAATGCATTTTTAATTAATTACTGGTTTAGTATATGTGTATGCAGTGATGAGAGGATACTTTGTGATAAAACTGCATCTTTAGTGCAGTCAACTATGTAAATACCTTTGTGCCAATATTTAGGGGGCAGGCCTAGCACAACTGTTGTTGTAAGTTTTAAACTTAAGTGTGTAACTCATTCGACTGTACACAGTCTAAGCACAGTCTGACATAAATGATAACAGAAATGGTGCAGCTTCTGGGGGAGAAGTGGTAGTTTTAGATATTTCTAACTCCTGCAGGTTAAAGAGCACAAAGTTCTTGCAATCCATAATTACAGTCAAGTAAATTTAACTGCAGGCTTGTGTCTACAGTAGCATCCTGGGCAGGATCACAATGCAGACATTTGATAAAAGTGGTAGCTGAGCAGTTTAATATCAGGGTCAAAGTAAACCATCAAACCGAACAGACTGAAATAACCCTCCTGCCTTTCACACACAATTAACCCAGCATGCAAACATCTCCATGGAGTTAATGTGTGTGTGTTTGTGCACAGTGGGGCAAAGGGAAGAGAATGGAAATGCTGTTTACACTGTAGCTACCTCACACCATCACCTGCTGAACCTTTATCTCTCTATCTCTATCTCTCTCTCTCTCTCTCTCTCTCTCTTTCTCTCACTCACTCACTCACTCACTCACACACACAAACACACACAACCACAAAACTTACTTTGTTGGAACTACATGAAAATTTTCTTTTAGCCTGTAAGAAAAAGCAGACAGTAAGAACAGAATAACAGTGAAAAAATGCAAACATAGAAAGATATACAGTATTATTCTCAAAAGTAATTACACAAAGACAGCAGCATAGCAACACCCTGGAAACAACTCCTAACACGTTTTGCACAGGTCCTTCTAAGAAATGTGGCTTCTTAAGTAGGAGATAATATTTTAGCCTGTAAGACTGTAAACTTTATCACTGAGACCAAGGTTCTGTAACTTGATACAGTGCACAGTGAGCATTAGCAGAACAATCTGATTGGATGCAGGTAATCAGAGTAGTAAGAGTCAAACTTTATATTGTTGGATGATTGCCTGTGCAGTAAGACTGGGCGTTTAAGTAACTCAAGGTTGGTCAATGATGCACTTAATGTGCAGTTCAGTGTGTATGGGGTAGATCAGTATTACAATAAGAGGACAGAGAGGCAGCCCAACATAAATGCTCTTCCTGAACACCCGGCTCCACCCCTGGCCCTAATCCAAACCCATAAACTCTGAAAGGGCTTTTGAGGAGAACCTCACAATGACCTGATAAAAGGCTAATGTTCACAACTCAGCAGACTGCCAGGAAGAGGGTTTTTGGGGTCACGCCTCTCAGTGACACAGGAAGTAGTCCAGTGGGAGATGGGGTTAATCCCCCATGTGACAAATAGGGTAGAAGTGCATGTGTGTGGTGGGGGAAAGTTTTAAAAGTGAGAGAGGTTTTGGATAGGTGTGTGTCTATGTGGGGGTTTAGTAGCTATGCTTTATAGTTGAAATTATCCTCAGAAGTTCACTAAAGCTGTCAAAGCTCTCTTTGGGGCCATTTGGGCATGTACACAAAGAAAACAAATAAGTACTACAGTAAAAAAAGCTTTTCAATGCATTTAAATTATATGGTCTATTAAAATGGTATGTCCTCATGTAGATACAGTTGCAGGGTAAAAATGCTTGTGTGTGTGTGTGTGTGTGTGTCTTACCTGCACTCACACTGGCTGTGTTCTGTGAAGGGCAGCTGCACCAGTTCATGCTTCATGTATGAGGTTCTCATGAGCTGTAGGGCATGAGCAGAGCGATCAGGAGTCAGTGTTCAGACACACACATACACTCACACGAAGACGCACAGCCTGTTCTGCATAGTAATGACTCAGTCTTTTATCCTTTAATCTCTCTATACAGTACGTGACTAGGATCCAACCTCATCCATTACACTAGAGACTCTATTCATCCACTCTGAATATGTATGAGTACTCTTATGTTTTCTAGCTTTTCCATACTAAGCTGTAAGATTTGTGTGAGTGTTAACATGATATTCTTACATTTGACATTCGACCGGACCTCACTGTATGCATGTGTCAGATTTTGTGTGCCTGATACACATGTTTCAGGTCCGGATGTCTGTTTTTTGGATGTTGGATCATGTTGTGTGGGCCTGCACATGATAAGCATGTGAGGTATGTAGTTGATATGCAGTTTGTTGGTTCATGTTTTGCACCTTTATAGATATAGTGTGTATGGAATGTGTGTATATGTATTGAGTGTTGGTTTGAAAATAATCATCTATGTGCAAGTGTTGGTATGTGAGACACATTTGTACAAGCCTATATTACAGTCCTATAGGCAAGGTTCCACACTGTAACAAGTGATACAAAATGTATGGAGCTGTGTGTTTAGATTTGTATCATGACTGACACTATATAAATTTCAAGACTGTACACAAGATACACACAGACACACATAAATAGGTAACTACATGTAAAATGTAATGTGTGAATCTGTGTGTTCAAAATATCAAGTGTGTTAGTGCATAAGTGTGTGTGTACCTCCATGAGGAGTGTGTTTGTTTGTGCTGGCACACACTCCAGAGCCTCGTCAGAGCAGCAGCCTCCACAACGTCGCAGTGTTACACACGATGGCAAGAAAAAGTGATTTGTCTCCCACGGAAACTCCCGCCAAACTTCTACCAGTGTCTCTCTGGGATGACAGCCACTTTTCTGATACACTTCCAACCACCTCACCACTAAAGAAGAGAGAGAGAGGGAGACAGAGAGAGGGAGCAAGAAAGAGAAAGAATAGGTAAAAATAGGATTAAAAAATAGTTACACTCTTAAGAATAAATAACCAAGAAGCGTATATAGCCTGTCACCATAAAACAACTAAAGGTGCACAAATAACAGTTTTACTTTATTTATTCTTTTTTATTTGTTCTACAGCTTTTAAGAAAGCCCTATATGTAATGGTACTTTAAAGAAACAGGATCTGAAGAACCTAAATTGTAAAACTCAGGAACTATTACCAACATTGACCATACAGCCAAATCAGGATGACTTTATGGGTCATTTGGAATGTGTATTACAAAAGTTACCTAACCATGTATTTTAGTCATAACTATATCCACAATATTGAATGGCCTTATATAATAAAAATATATTTTTTGATTATAGACCTTGATTGATTGTCATCCAGGAACCTACCAGTTATTATACTCTTTATTACTCTGCATCTTGGATTTTACCAAAGCAGTGCAGACAAAATACCATACTGTACCCATCACCAAACAGAATGAGGGTGCATGAAGCAGATGTCAATACCTTCTCCTGATCTGTGTCTTTCTGTTGGCTTCCAGTGGTCTGACTACAGAAAGGAACATAAAGACACAGAGTCAGACACAACATGCAGCAGGGACAATAACAATAAAGCGTATCAGGCTGTGTGAAAATCAAATGCATAGCTGATTCTAGAGTTGTTTTAGAATGTAAAGTTAAGAACATAAATCATGTTTATCTGAATCAGCTGAGTGCATATTTGTGCCAGAAGAGCATAAAGTTGGAAATTAGTGCACATTCACCCAAACACACCCCTTTATACAGCTGGGGCCACACTTGGAACAAGGTCACTGCAGAGGGAGATAGTAGACTTTGCACCACCATGCAAATAACACACACATACAGCTTCCTAATGTGCTTGTGTGGGTAGTTCTCCAAGCATGTGTGACAATCATTACAGCCGATCTCACTCTAAAACAAGCCTGTGTGTTTAGATTATTTTTTCCAAACAAAATCCACACATTTTGTGTGAATGTTACCAAATCTTAGCGAGGCTATTTCTGTACAGACATCAAAGCAATAAATAAAGGTTTCATCTAATTACACAAAACATTTTTGGGAAATGTTGTAGTTTGTGCCACTGTGTGGGGAGGTGTCCGAAACTTCTGTGTTGCAATATGAGTTCAATAAGTCAATAAGTTTATTTATAGACCTTTATAGACCTTTTGCCATTGTGAAATACAGCTGCCAGCTTCAGGGTTGGCTGCAGAGACTGGCACACACACACATACACACAACCATCATTTTCTCTCTATGAAACACACACTCAAAATCTCAGCACTGTCAGTTTTTATTGCAGTAGCAGTTGGCTGGTTTTGGCTGTGTCAGCCCCTCTTACTAAAAAGCCCTTGAGTTGAAGCACCATCATCAGTGGCTGCTCTGTTCTCCCACAATCCCCCTCCAGCTGTGGGTCAACCTGCTGTCTGAAAATGCAGAGGAGGCTTTCAAACTCAACAGCGGGTTATCAAGCACTGCTTAGATCAGATTAGATCAGAGGATCAGCTACAGTGGATTCCAAAAGTCTGAGACCACATCGAAAATCTGGAATGGTTTCATTTGAACTTCTATAAACAGATATTTTAGGATATTTAGTATTTCATTTTAGGATGTTTATTTATTTAATCAGTTATGATCTAAAACAAAGTAGAAATGTTTAAGATTGCCTAGAAACATTTCTAGGCAACTACTCAAATAAGAAAATTTGTGACATTGAACATGTTAACTTGTTTGAACAAAAGGTCAAATCTCCTGGCATCCATTGAGCCACACAAGATGTTCTGTTGAACGTTCTCAGATCATGCTGGGATAGTGGAGTCCTTCCCAATTCAAACGCATGCAGTCATTAAAGCAAGTGGGGCATACCAAATCCAGTGATATTCTGATCCTAACACACATTTCAATTAAACTTTAAGTCAAATTGTTATGCTGGTAATATAATTTGTAATGAGAAATGTTATATTTGATTCGAAAAATGGAAAATAGATTTTATTCCTAATGGTCTTAGACTTTTGGACTCTGTAAACATTAGATGACAGACACCATTATGATGACCATCTTAAGAAGTTAAGCATCACTGATGTATGTGTATGGTTGTGTGTGTGAGAGAGAGACCTAAAAGGTCACTGGGTTAGTTAGAATTGTAAAGGTCGTCACCTTCCATTGTGGGCACCTTGGGATGTAACGCGTTTCTGTCTGAAGGATTTAACAGCATTTTCATAAAATATACTTGATCACCTCCAAGAACCATCTTCTTTGCCAAACTGCTGTAATAACATTGGTGCGTGGATAGGCTGCATCATTATGAAGATTTATGATATGCACCCATAAAGCGTAGCTCCGGTCACACACCAAATACCGCTACCGCCCACAAATAACGCAGATTTAGCGAATATTAGCCATCTGGTTTCATATTTTACAACAGTCTATCTAATTAAAGGGAGGATATAGGATATACTGTCCCGATGGCAGTACTGTTGACAAAAATATGTGTGAGTGGAAAAAGGCAAGAAATGACAGCGTCACAATTTCCTCTAAAACCCCAGAAAATTATAACATTATATGTGTTGGGGACAAAATAAACATCTATACCATATATAGCCTATATTATAACAAAAAATTAACATTGTTATTTATTTTATAAATATTACATTGGTATATTATAGTATATTATATTAAAGGTGATTACATAATTATAATTAAATTAGGCTCTATATCATAATTAGCTGTATCTTATCAACGTTACCATGTTGGCCACGCCCCCAAACAACACAGAAAACAAGTTCTTTATAGAAACAGTGACATGTTCTCATACATAAGACCATAAGTATAATAAGCCAGCCCAGAGTTCCTAGATGAATTAATTTTAAGCTTATATGCTGTTTAAGAGTGGAAAACATATCACACAGCACACAACTGTATTAAAGCCTATTTAAATTAGTACGGAATAAGATTTACTAATAAACACGAAGGATGATTAATCTGTGATCATTCAGCTGAGCTGCTTGATATTAATCTTTGCTGTTGTAACAAGATAAATGCATTATGACAATATCTGGATTTTGTTTTAAATGACGTGTTACAGTCCAAAATATATATAAGAAGTATAATTATAATGGAAATGGTGTTCTTACCGGGGTCTTCGCACATTGTGAGGGTATTCTAGTAAGCGAGACAAATTGAAACATTCCCAGAAGAACTCGCAGTTTGAGCCCCATTGTTTAAGTTCAAGAAAAGTCAGAACAGTTAATAAAAATTAAATTATGTGGTCCGGTGTCCAGTCTTACAATCGTTTTTTCTCTATGAGTGATTATTCCAAACTTTCACATCCACAACATATTTGATCCAAACAGTGACAATTTACTGAGCAGATTCTCAAAAAACAGCGCGATAGTCGCCCCTGTCATGGTTGCACGAGAGTACAAAACATAAAATAAAATGAAGTTTTAAAAGCAGATGAAATGGGGACGAAAAATAGGCGAATTGAATATTGCAAACAGCCTTTAAAACGTTTCCTTTATAGAATATCGCCTTTATTGTAAGTATTTAAAATAAATCCCAATGCATTGGTTCATGGATAGAATAGTTTGCGTGCGCCGGTATAATTCCAAGGATTTTATTTACACCGGCTCCCTCCAACAATATTCGTCGTGGCAAATAGGGTGATGTTATAGTACGTCCTAATCGTCCAGGGAAATAGATATCCTGTAATAGACACAGATATATCCTCAATAAACGATGTTGTGTGCCTCATGAAGATCCCCGTCTTTCCCGTCTGGCGTTTTAGACCCGCTTTGCGCGGCGCATCCCGTGACACTGTAAGTCACCAGTGAAATCATGCCCACCAAAAACCTACGATGACGTGTTGCCTTGACAAACAAAATAAATATTTCTATAATGCACGACATATGCGTAAGCTACACTGTAAATATGCACAACGTAAAACACAGCCTGTATAAAATAGAAATAAGGTAAATGCGCCCTTAAGATCGTTTCTCTTTTTTGCCCTTCAGGTCTCAAGTGGAGACGTCCACGCTCCGCAACTCTGTGCGCGTCACCGTTTAACTTTTTTCCGACGCGCAGACTTTGCTCGCGCGCAAACCGGCACAGGTGTAATGCTCGCGCATCTCGAGGTTGACAATTATTAACCCACTGCCACTGTCTATTTGTTCAGTGTTTTTCTGCATCAGGGTGCTTTTAAAGCCAACTCGTTTCAATTAAATCACCATTCATTATTTAAACATGAATTATGAAATGGTTCTGGTTCCGAATGATGATTTGTCAATATGGTCAATTCCAATCGTGCTAAAATACAAGAAATGCATACTAAGAAAATGAAACTGTGTAGCTGGTACCTTATGGAGCTACCTGACCTGACTAATTTGTTTGTGTTTGAACTAATGTTTGTGAATACAATTTTTTGACTAGAATAAACCCATTCGAATTTACTTTAATTTACATTTAGTTTTACACGAATCACAAATTTTACGTTACCGGACGTTTCTCTGTAGTGTAGTAACAGTTACGTTTGAGGCACCTGTTTTACCTAGGTACTGTATATATTACTCCGCAGCACCCATAGAAACCAGATATTAACCAGGAACTATTTTGTCTTGCGGAAGAATAAAACATAAAGAAATAGCTCACCTAAAATTATATTCGGTCATCATTTACTCACCATTTACTGTCCTTTCAAATCTGAACAACATTCTTTCGTCTGAAGGGGCGTTCACACCAGATGCGACTTGCGCGAATAAATCGCGCTATTTGCGCGTAGCTGAACGCTTGGACATTTTGAGTTTACTCGCTTCATTCGCGCGTGAAATTCGCTTTTTTCGCGTGTGAAATTTACTTCACAACAGACGCGAATTGGCGTCATAGGAGGGGCTTCAACCAGGCAGCTCCAGTCTCCAATCACTAATCTCTGTCGTAATCACGTCACTACTAGAGCAAGCTCCTGATTGGTTAACGCGGCGCGAATATCCGCCAAAGTTCAGATTTTTCGATTCGCGCCGCGTAATTCGCGCGAATCGCGTCATTCGCGCGTATCGCGCCGCAAAATGTCTATTCGCGTATTTGCATTGACTTAACATGTAAATCACTCGCGCTTAACGCTTCATTCGCGTCTGGTGTGAACGCACCATGAGTGATTAAAAATAGGTTTCTGCTCTCTTTCATACAATGTTAAAGGTTGGGGATAAAGAACTGTGAAGCTTAAATAAAATTACATGAAAGCATTCATTTAGTGATTCCTGTGGCACACAAAACCTCAAAGATAACTTAAAACAATACTAAAATAATGTCCAATGAAAATTTACCTTAGCAGTGACTAAACACAGCAGTCTCTTGTACAGTATTATTTAAGTACTTTACTTTGAAAGTTTAATTGAATGTAATTTCAAAATATATAAGTTGATGAATCACGACACAGGTTGGTTTAACAAACTAGTAAACCTGCAACAGATCACATGAACCCCCTTCCCACTTTGCTCGCATGTAAAGACCCTCAACATTACCCAAAGGTATGTTTGGGTTATACTAAGCAACATATGTGGGCTGCAGGAATGCGGGCTGTTCTATCTCTCCTGAACCGCTTAAGAGAATTAGATCTGACAACTGCAAAGAGTCCCTTCAGCGTACCACTTTGGTCAGGAGAGAAGGTCCAGCCATTACATGTGCAAATAAACAACCTGTACTAAGGTCACAAGATTTTTCCGCTGATAGTGTTGAGTGATGTTGTTAGCATTTCCGTAAAAGTTCACGCAGTGCCCTGCGAGAGATCAGTTTAAAAATGACAGAATGATAGAAGGTAACTAGTCATGCTCTTGTAGAGACAAGGAGGGAGAAAACATTGAAACATTGTCCCTGACTCATTCCTGAAAGCTGGTATCTTCAAGATCAGTCCAGAGCAGAGAGGAGCACCTGCATATGGGCCCATGTCATATCAGAAAACCACATCAGACTAAATCCCTGGATGTGGAGTCACAGAGGGAGAGCGGAGCCCAGACTGTCAACATGGGCACAGGGTTCGGGAATGTGAGGCCTACTTGAAATGAATTCACTGCGGTGGACTCTAGAATGTCGTGACAGCTTCTAGAATGTTGCAAGAAAGACAGAACATTAAAGCTGAGCATGTGCCATAAGATAATTTGTTCAGTAAGAAACAATAAATAACTAGATTTGAAAATGTTCTAGCTTGTCTGTGCAAAATTTGACGTCATGATGCTAGGTGTTCTGGGTGGTTTCTTATTGGTCCATGTCAACAGAGCCTGTCTTCAAGTCTCTGGAAGTTTGGTCCTTAGCTAAGACTTAGGCCCCATCTTCAGCGTCTGTGGAATTTTTGGTTTGTAGGTCGGGACCAGTTATGCACCACATTTTCTTAGGGCAATTATAAGAGTAATAGTTAGTATTGACTTAGTAATGATAAAGCCTTTTATCAGGAGCAAACATGACCCAACCTTATAAATTTGGCTATGAGGTGTATTTTTTACAAAAAAACAATGAACAGTTATGTAAGCTGAGATCCACTGGGATAATCTTTAATTATTAGTCACTGAAAGACACAATGACAGAAAGGTAAGGCTTTTACACATTCACTACTAATTTATGAAAATGAAGGCAGTAATTTACATTGGCTGTTTACTGCAGAACAAACTCTAAAATTCTAAATTCTTTAAATAAGGCAACCACTCAAAAAACTTAAAATATTTTTTAAGAACTAGAACTGTGATAGCAGGAGTATAAAGTTCTCCTGGTGTTAGGGCTTCTGGATCCAGGCCTTGTTTAAAATACTGCTGCATAGTACACTACACTACATAAAGTACTATACAGATGCACATGATCTTCAGCCTAGGTCTGTAATCTATAATTCAGATTACCTGCTGAAGCACCACTTACTTCCTAGTCGAGACAGAATTATTTACTGTCGCCTTTAACAAAGTTAGAAAATAACTAGCACTTGAAATACATCCATTTACTCAAACACTTGATAGCACTGGTCTGTCCATCTGTAAAACACACACACACAAGCCTAAAGTGCGTGATGTACAGTGTTTTGATGAAGGATTTTATCAGGAATGCACTGTTTCCATAACACCCTTTCCAGGTGCAGTTCTGAAGTGGCCTGTAAATGCAGGCAATACAGTAGCCGTAGAGGTGTTTTTACCACCTTAACAGAAACTACAATCACCTATAATCAGCCTGGTTTGTTTGGCTTCCAAGGTGACCTTAATCTGACAGCTACTCAGCTGAAAAAACAAATCCAATGTTGCTGTGTACCGGAAATAGTAATGCCAAAAAATAGGCATTCACTCATTTTACTGGATCCAGTTTCATCTCATGGAGCTTATCTGATTATCAGAGAATTTATTTAAAGCTATGAATGCAGAATTCTTCTCAATGTTCATCCATCTACACACTTCATAACCCTGTGTGATGAATTTCCCTTAGATCGGATTGCCTTGTTCTTCCTCACTTCTCTTCTCCACTGTTGCGGATCTTGAATCTCTCCAGAAACTCAGCATGTTTTTGTCTCAAAATCTCCTGCTGTTTTTTAAAGCCATTCACTCTGAGGAAGATACAAACATGATAAAACAAACTAGATTTTTACAGGCCTTTTTATATTTACAGGACACTGCTGCGCTTCGGGATGCCTGCTTAGCAAACATCACAAACAAATAAAATAAAAAGCTGTCAAAAGCTACAACTCTGTTTTCAAAGCCTCTGATCCACTTCCTGAGGAAATATGCGTAACTTCAAAGTGCTCCCACCTGGCTCTCTCTTTGGATTCATTGTAGATCTCAGTGATCAGCCTGTCCTTCTCATCCATGAAGTTATTATGGACCTCCTCCAGTTTCCTGCAAGACAGACCAGCCCAAAGGTCAAAGGTGAGAAGATTTACTGCCAACATATATAGCTGGAGGAGGCATCAGACTTCCACAAGGTGCAGACATAAATTTGGGGTTGCATTAAAAAGGGCTCACGTGCACTGACAAAGCAGTTAAACATTATCATTTTTCAAAACATTTCAAGTTAACTTCTGCTATGCGTCAACCGAGCACTGTTTAGACAAGATACTTAATTTGTGTCGCCTGGATTCAAGGTGTAAAAACATTTAGCTGATACTGGAAAGCATAACTAAACATTAGGGATTATGGGAAGCCAATGGACACACACTACTGGGGTTTGTCTGGCGCTGGGACAGACAAAATGCGTTTTGAAAAACAAAACATCATTATCATGTTTTCATCAGGAACTGATAAAGAAAAACAGAACTGTTGTATCACAATTCTTATAAACAGTTGCCAAACACTGACTTATCAGCATTGCAACATTCAATTATCTTTCATATAAATATGGTGACCAGTCCACATCTGCTACGGATGTTGAGATTGATCGTATTTGAGAGCATGCAGATGACAGCATGCATGTTGTACAGTAAGTCTTACCTAAACCCAAAGTAATGTACAGAGAGACTGATCAGCATGGTGAGCACGCAGTAGCCCACTAAACGCATGTTTCGTTTCTTTTTCTTTTCCCAATCCTCAGCTGAGTTCTCTGGCTGGGCCTGTCTGAACTGCTGCCAATATTGCATGTTCTCTGAAGCCTCTGCACTGAAAGAGAGAGTTATTTTTCAATAACATAGAAACAACTTGAAGAAAAAAATTATGCCATGATGTTCTCCATTCTGTACAGTATTTAACACAAGAATGATGTAAAAGTGTCTTAAAAACAAAATAAACTGTAGTTACCTTTAATACGTATCCCTTGTTATATTGTGTTTGATCCACCAGTACATTATTCTAAACATGCTGTTTTCATCAAAACAGTAACTTTCTCCACCTTTCAAACTACTTGCATGGGTGGGAAACATTATATCAACCAACTGACTCATACACTGTCTGAGGACAATGTGAGTGGTGCTGCATGATGACAGGGTGTTATGGTGGTTGTCAGGGCTTTGGTATGTGGTTGCTAAGGTGTTCTGAGTGTTTTTTAATGTTTCTAAGGGGGTGTTAGGGTGTTTTGGATGGTTGCTTACTGGACAAGTTAAAATGCCTACACCTAAAATGCCCAAAGGGTGCTTTATATTCTGGTCCCTATATAAGGCTCAGACCCTCCTTAAATGACCACTTACAAATGTTAGAGTTTAATCCTGTTGCATCTGGAAAACAAATTGCTCACACTTTAAGTAGTAACTGCAGAAATCTGTTCTGTAGCAAGAATCATAAGCCTCCATATTAGTATAGATCTCCTACAGTACTTTTAAGGATCTACTCAGGTAATTCAGCTCACCTGGGGCTGTGCGTGGAGCTAGAGGTTCTGAAGGCCTGACCTCCAGTGTACTGGTACCTCAGTCTGAGGTCATATTCCCGTCTGGAACCTTCTCTGCTCAGCACTCTGTAAGCCTCATTCAGCTGCACAAACTGACCGTGCAGGCCAGGATTTGATGGATCACTGTCTGGGTGCAGCTGAAGCAGAAGAGCAGACAGGGGAGAAGATAAGGGAGTGGAATAAAAAAGACGTTTTGTTATGATCAGTTCTTCAATTTTACCTGTTGCAGATTAAGGGCAGATTTTTACACTTAGTCTCTTCATGCGTTTTCTCTGATTAGATATTTATTTGATCATAAAAAGATGAGATGGAAGTGCCCCTTGAAACACTTTGAAAAGGGATTTAAATCTAACCTTTAAACCACTTCAGAAAGTGCACAGAGACACATTCCAGACGAAACTGGACAAGAATGCATATGGTTTTTAAAGCCACATGAGTCAGTGCTTTACTCCTCTCAAATGGAAGTATGTCACTTGCATCAAGGTATCTTGTTGGGTTTTAAAAACAGTGAAAATGCAGTGATGATGCAAGTTTCTTCATTTCAGACTGCATTTGCAAAACCAAATAGAGCAAAGTAACAATGTTTTCTATTTCAGTTCACTGAAAATAATATATTTGTATTTTGCATGAAAACAGAAAATCTGATTTATATTAATTAAGCTAAGACACATTTATGTGGCCAGGTGTAAATGGAACAGTTTTAACAAATTGAATAGCTATCCAATCAGAGTTAAAAGTCAAATGCTGGTTCATAACAAATAAGGGCTCAAAACAACAAAACACTTCTAAATTGATGCACAAATTTAAATGTGAATAGAAAGAAACGTAGATCATAAGGTCAGCATGGATTGGCAAGCCAGCTTGTGCATTCAAGGTATATGTTTATCAGTATGTGCATTCCATTGGGAATCGAATCCATGACCTTGGTGTTTCTATGGCCATTTTCAACTAGTTAAACCACAGTAACCTTTATGTAGTGTGGGACTTTTCAGGGGGCTTCTAAAAACCATGAATTCCACACCAGAAGGAATTCATGGTTAATGAATTAATTAATTAATTAGGAATTCTGATAACCAGAATTAGTTATCATTACTTTCCCTGCCCACAGAGGCCAACTGGAAAGGAAAATTTTACAGGCTAAGCTGAAATAAGAGCTTACAAATCAAAATAAGGATTTCATAGACCAACTTTTCAGAATGACAATGAATCTCGCATCATAAGAACAGAAAACAGGGTCAATTTTGATTTCTTGTTGACTTGAATCCCTAATAAATAATCCTTAAATATAGAAAATCAGAATAATGTCCATCTTACATATCTCATATCTGTTGAATAGAACATGGCATGTCATCATCGTCCTCATCGTGACCTTTTCACCTCTCTGCTCTCACTTGTTCAGTATGTCACATCAATCAAAAAGCTTTTATCTGCCTCTGACTCAGAAAGTGCCCGTATCCCCTGCCTGTACCTTCATCTGCTCCCACACACACACTCACACACATGCAATCATAGTGGTTCTATCTCACTGTTGCTATCTCTCCTTCTCTCGCAAACACATACAAACATCTTGGTTTTTTTTTCATGCAGCCACTTATACAAACATGTGTTTCTCTTACTCCTTCTCTCCCACACACAAACTCACCTGTCTCTTCTTCTTTACAGTGAAATGATACATATTCATTTCTTTGACTTGCACAAAAATGTGCACAGTGAAGTCAACAGATAGCTATAAGCATATCAAAAAGGAATATATATATATATTGTAATGATATATATAGATAACATACATAATGATACATATATAGATCATTATCTGTTGCTGCAATATGAAAATGGACAATAGTGTCAGCCCTCTTGCCACACTTTAATAGCGCCCTCTAGGGGTGAGGAGGAGAATAACTTGTGGTTTTCATGATTCCAAAAATCATACAACCAATCATTTACAAAAGTAAAAAAGCAAACCTCTTTTCAAAACCTGGACAGTTTATGTTTCATTCATGTTTGTAGCATGAATGGTGTGGTACAAGTCAAACATACCCAGGCTTAGATTATTTTAAAAACGTTACAAGCAATAGATTTTGCGAGAAAAAAAATAACCTTTTTGGACTTGTCGAAAAAGGCATTCTTTATTTGATCCACTGTGGCATCTGGTTTCACACCGAGAAGGTCATAGTAGTTTATTGATGACCTATAAACAGAATAAGAGGCAATTAAACAAAACAATTCTTCAACATTAAAAGATTCAGAATAGAAATGAAACAAGCTTTATTGTGCTGTACAATAATAAAACTGGAGAATAAATCAGGCCCTAACAAACCCAATATGAACAAACAGTTTGTGCTGTGGTTTATTTCAGTGATTATAAAGTTACTAAAGCATCACAGCACTGGAAATAAAGGAGGCATTTACATACATTCTGGATCAGGATCAATCATCAATTACATCAATAATACTGGTTCACATTTCTAACTTATGCACAAACATGGATAGCAACAATTCAAAACATGCATAAAATCAAAAGTACATTTTGAAACATGATTTACAATTTTAACTGCAAACTGCAATAAGCCAAATTTACCAAAAACAGCTAACAAGTCTGACTGATCACAACTTTCTCTGGTCATTTGTCGAGTCTAAGAAATTGTTTGCATATAAAATGTAATATTATTTAGTTGTCACATTCACATTTAGCAGATGATTTCACTTAAAGTAACTTACAAAGGTGAGGAAAACAAAATAATTTATCAAAGGAAGGCAACAATATGAAAAGTATAAAACAAAGTTAGAAAGTTTTACAAATAATTATTAAACCTGTTTGGTTTGTGTATTCAACAGATTAATAGAGTTTGGTTGTGATACCTGTGCACAGCAGAAAGAGAGATCAGCCGCTGGGAAATTTTACAGTACCACAGACAACTCTGACAGAAACGCAGCTGAGCTTCCAACTGCATGACGGCTCCTCAGAAATCAACTGAATACAGATGAGAATCTAAAGACAGAGAAGAGAAGTGCTACCACTGATAAGCACAAACCATTAAGCAGTTTTGCTGAGGATTCAGAATTTTGAACATGTGTCTGAGTAACGCTTTCTGAATGAAACTTTATCATGTCAGACAGATGCTGTATTTGCTAAGAGCTATATCATTCAATTTGTGTTATGTTTGTGTAAAGCTTTATCATGCTGAATGCACATTTCGTGTGAGTAAAGTTTAATCAGGTTCAGCACGTTTTGTTAGAACGCAGCTTTACATGTTGAGTGCACCTTGTGTTTTGGTGATTGCATACCGCTCAGTGGGGTCCCATTGAAATACAGCAGCCCAGGCACTCCTGAATGGACACAAGGGATTACACACACACGCACGCACACACACACACACACACACACGTCTTGTTGAACCTTCATTTGAATTTTCACTGGTTTTGAATTAATCTACTTCTACGAACCATCAACCTAGTGTACAGTTCCTGATTTAGTTATGTGTAGACATTACGTCCATTAAGGAAACTGTTTTCCCACATACCAGGTCTGAATAATGTACATTTTCAGAATTTTACAATCAATGCTAAAACATTTGACAAACACACACACACACACACACACACACACACACACCGATGTAGCACCTGCTTCCTATCCAACCACCTTTATAAGATAAACATGGACATAAAGTCTATTTTCAGTCTAGCTGAACAGTATCTCTAAGCAAAAAAAAATGTTTAGACAGACAGCTCGCTCAGTTTTCAGACACAACAGCTGAAGTTAACTAGTAGCTAGCTAATGCAGTCATTCATCAAATATTACAGAACACAATACACAAGTGAATCTCTACGCCGACTAAAACACGGTGTTAAAACGGTTAAAACTGTTTACTAAATTGTCTGACAGTTGTTTTGTAACACTTCGTAAGTTTAGGCGACAAAACGACTCTTTCCACGCATGTTATGGTTAGCTTAGCTACAACGCTAAAACAACAACAAACTCGTGGGAAAATGAAGGTTAGCACATAAACATTGAAAAATCACAGCGTAAATCTCACGATCCCAGCACAACTGATCAGATTAAACATATAATGTCACCTCAGTGAAAGACACACACAGACCTGCTGTCATAACCTTCAGCTGCGTTATTACATAAAGTAAAAGGGACTTTATGTAATACCAGACACATCAGCTGTTTGCTTCACGCTGTCACGTTTTGATGAACGCGTTATACACAATAACGTAATAATAATATGAACTAAAAACATAGTAACTATAGTTCTAACAAAAAGTTACTGAATTTTTGATGTATACATAATAAATAATATATGCAACAAATAAATAAATGAAACTCAGTGCGTTATAAACAGCACGTATTTTACATGATCACAATTTACAAACAACATTGCTCATTCTGAATCTTTGGCATATTATATTGTAATAATATAATTAATATAAATAATAATATAAAAGTTTGTGAAAATACTCTTAGAGTCCTCACATCCTTACAGGAAATGCTGCTCTGTGTAGCCACAGCTCTCTGGGAGGAGCGGTTACTGCAGCAAACATGAACAAGCTTAACATGAGCAGCAACATGAGCAGGACGCTTTGGAAACCTAGAGTACATGAATAACTTTGCAATGGCTAAAATACCACTAAACTATAGTAAGACATCCAAGTCTTTGGATGTCATGAACTGTGCTTGCAAAACAATAAACCTGACAGAAGAGGCTCTGCAGTCACAAGCCCCTTTAAAAGTAAGAGCACATGCAACCTGATCAGAGATAATGATGCTAATGTCCTGCTCACCAGTGAAGTTGTTGAGCACCCACAGGCTCTTTGTGCACAGAGCCCATTAAAAATGACTGAAGACAGCAAGGTGAGGAGGTGTGTCCTCATTACATCACACCCTCTGCTGACCAGCAGGTTACCAAAGCAACGAGTTCTTCAGACGACCAAGACAGTTATATTATTAATAAAATGATCATGTAGCTACTGTCCTGTCCCTCAAACTGTAGTTTTAAAAGTTTGAAGACTGACCACATTTTTGCATCAAATAATACTGCATAAATAATCAATTATATATATAATATAAATAATCTTTATAATATACCATAAAGAATATTGTGTGTGGGTGTTTTTTCGATTATTAATAGATGGCGTTCATCTTTACTTCTTTTTCTGTTTTGATTCTGAATTAGATTGTATTTGACTGTATTTAGGTGATGTGGGTTTTAATGTTTCTTCACAATAACTTACCAGTCCCAGCCCATCCTCAAGATTTCCTTTAGCAGCAATGCCCCCTAGTGTTACTAGATAATGATAAAGTGACATGTATTTGTCAGTTATGGTCACCCATAACCGAAATGTGACTTCTGCATTTAACCCATCCTTTGTGAGAAGTGAACACACACTGCAAGTCGTGAACACACACACACCTGGAACAGTAAAACACCACTGCACTATGAAAGGGCCCCTTGAGTAAACCACAACATTGTCACATAAATAAACTGATTATTAACCCGTCTGGCAAGGCAAAATGCTTTCTTCTCACCACCACAATAGACACTTCATAAAATCTGTCTGAGCTACTGTTCTGTACATTAAGTGAAGTGTGGCCAAGTATGGTGACCCAAGTATGGTGAATTGTTGCTTTGCATTTACCTATCGAAGTGCACACACACAGTAGTGAACACACACACCGTGAACACACACACAGAGCAGTGGGCAGCCTTTTTGCTGCGGCGCTTGGGGGGCAATTGGGGGTTCGGTGCCTTGCTCAAAGGGCCTCACCTCAATCGTGGTATTGAGGGTGGAAGAGAGTGCCCGTCATTCACTCCCCCCACCTACAATCCCTGCTGGACCCAAGACGCGAACCATGACCTTCGGGTTACAAGTCCGACTTTCTGACCATTAGGCCATAAACATACATACACAATCAACACGTGAGCTGTGTCATTTACTGAGAAACAGCTGTCTTCCTCTTTCATGCATACAGTATTGCAGAGACACAAATGTTACGCGTTTAGGAGACAGAGGTGCAGAGCCTGTTAGTGTGCTCATTCCATAGACTTTCACTGATTTTTTTTCAGATTAAAAATGTTTTCTCTTTCCTAATCCCTACAAAAACGTGTATGACATTAAATTTAAAGTAATTATTATTTGGCTGATTTGTCAGCCATATATGGAAGCCGGTTCCCGCCATGGTTGGATAAAAAAATTACATTTTTAAGACATAAAAATGAGATATTAAGTCATTATTATGAGTTACTATCTCACGATAATGGGAAACTTTCTTGTAGTAATGATATAGTATCTCATAATAATGAGAAACTTTTTCATAATAATGACTTACTTTTCCGTAATAATGACTTAGTATCTGATAAGAATGGGAAGCTTTCTCATAATAATGACTTAGTATCTCATAATAATGAGAAACTTTCTTGTAGAAATGACTTAATGTATGCATGCAATACGCCCAGTCGTTCTTTCTTTTCAAATGCAATTTGCTGTTTAAACACTTAACATCCTGGTGATCCTATCCAAACCATATCCATGTATTTCAAACATATAGAGGAATATTTCAGACGGGGGCCAACAAATCCTGAAATACTCTCTCTACTGGAGGAGGTACATGGTGTTTCTGATGCATCCACCTATAACCATGTGATTGTCCCGATGTTTGTAATTGCTCTTGAATGAAAGCTGCCACATCAGCTTCTTGATGTCTTGTTCTTCCTCCTCCAAAGCTGGTGTTTCCTCAAAAGTCTCTCAAGGGTTCTATTGCTAATTTTAACACCATGTACCTCATCCAGTAGAGAGAGTATTTCTCCACTGGAGTCTCATAAGTCATTATTATTAGAACGTTTCTCATTATTATGAGATAGTAACTCATATTAATGACTTAATATCTCATTATTATTACTTAAAAATTTAATTTTTTTATCCAACCATGGCGGGAACCGGCTTCCATAGCCTTTTAATCTAGTAGGGACAAGCAAAATGTCCTCACAAGTTAACTGTCGTGAGATTTTAAGTTTGTAAGACCATTAGACCTTACAGCTAAACCTGCACAAAGCGACAAAAATGTATACTACCTTTCAAAATAAAAGGTTTTATACGGCGTCATTAAATCAATAAATCTTTATTTTTGTCTGTGTCTGTATTAGATTGTCATGGCAGTACAAAATTTATTATGTACACATACATTTACAGTATAAATAGTTTATTAAAATCACAATATTTAGGGTCATTTGATTGAGACTTTTATTATAAAATATTATTCTTTCGGCGTCCGTACTGTGACTTTACTGTCGCGGTTGCTTCACTCTTCTGTGGAGAAGATTCGAGTAAACGTTCGCAATTTATCTCAATGCCATTAGTAAAACAGTTCAGATTACTTTCAGAGGTTCATAGGCGGTTTCTAGGTAGGTGACCTCAAATTTTCTGATATATATAGACACTTTTTATGTATTCAAACCTGCACAGCAGGAATGCCACGTTTATGTCGCATGCCATCATACAACACCGTTGTGAAATCATGTTAAATCATTTGCCTTTAAAATATACTATTAAATATTGCTTTTAATATGTATTTATATGGTTGTGTATATTATATAAATAGTAGGCGGTGTGATTGTTGACCAATTTACACAGGATCAGACCATGTGACCATGTGTCATAGTTTGTAATTTCTAAAATTGCTAAAGTTTCTAAAATAAAATATCTTTATCTTTCAGGTGATACAACTTTTAGATACTTATATCCACCATGTCAAAGGCAACCAAGCGCAAGCACGTAGTCAAAGAAGTTCTGGAGGACTATGTCACTCCTACTGAAGACCAGCAAATTATGAGGGTATGATTTGGGGGGTTTGTACTGTATTAAAAATTTTTAAATCTTGTTTTATGACGTTTTTAACACGCACACCTAATGTGGGTCGCAGGTCTTGGGTAGTAATGGCAATAATCTCCATGAAGCTGTGACTGATAACGGGGAGCAATTCTTGCTCAGCATGCCCACAAAGTTCCGCAAGAACATCTGGATTAAAAGGGGTACGTTCTTCCTTTTCTAGATATCAGATGCTTTGTTCTTAATGTCACTGAAAGGTTTTAACTGATTTTCCCCTTTAGGAGACTTCGTCATTGTTGATCCCATTAAAGAAGGAGGAAAAGTGAAAGGAGAAATTAGTTTCATACTTTACAGGGACCACATCCAATATCTGAGGAAACTTGGTGTCTGGTGAGGCTGTTATGTCTTTTTGACCATTTGACTTGATAAATATTAAGCTCAGTTTTAGTAAAATGGAGTTACAAGTGAATTTTCTGCTGTATCTGCTGTATACATTTTTAATAATGTCTGTATGTTATGCCTTATAAAAAATATAATTTATTTTTGCATTTGCATTGTTTTTAATCACAAACATTA
>JAZGTK010001483.1:0-39504 GCA_036877625.1 Ambastaia sidthimunki | reverse complement strand
ATTCCAGCACCCACACATTTGATTTTAGCAGCTGGATCTACTTCCTGTTTATAGATGTGATGTAACCACAAGGTCAAACTGACATTTCCCAGGAAACCAGACTCATCAGCTCAATTACAAATCATTATTATAAACTCGCCTTTTTGAATCGAGGTAAGGAGACTGTTTTGAACACGTACTTGCTTAGTAACTGATTTATGTTTGTTTTAAACCAAATAAAGTTACAGACTGAGTTACAATTGAGTTATTAAACAATTTACAGCTTTATCACAATAATAACCATCATTATTATTAAAATCCTGGTTATGGAAATATCGGTATATTGTGACACTAAATCTTTTACCCTCCACATGTCTCCTGACGGTCCACACAGCATTTGGGTTACCAGGCAATTCAGAAACTGCCATTTCTGACACCTGAAAAAAAACACATTTAAGTATAAATAACTTCTGGAAATCCCTAGAAGCGAGTGTGAAACCGCACAAGTTACACAAAACTGACACGGTGGGTGTCAAAATTCCATGTAGCAACAAAGTTGTGAAAAGACGCAAACATGATTATCAGTGACACAAACCTCCAGTCCGTGTCTCAAAACTCTGAGTGTAGATCTCGGTCCTCTTCCACACGCCGCATACAGCTGCGGCGTGTCTTCATTAGCCAAATCAGCTATCTGTTCAGAAGACCATGAAACCAGCCATTAGTTTTAGTCTATCAGTGTCCCATCACCTACAAAGAACGTCTGTTCTATCACTACAAGAGCTAATACAAAGACAAACACATTGTGTCTTTTGCAAGCACTTCTTTCTCTGAACCAAAACATGATTTATTCCCAAACGTGTTTCCATGCCAACTTCACGTTAGTAACTTCCTGGTTGGTTATGGGCCTCTAGCATTTATTAACTTCAGTAGATTAAATGCAAAACATATGTTCACACACCTGGCAGGACATAATAGGAGAAAGATTTTCCTGCTCATCTACAAGCACCAGGTTCTTGAGGGGGCGGGGCTGGAAAAAGAATGTGTCCCCCTCTTCTAAAGGCATGGCGGAGGAAAACTCTGGTTCTTCATCGTCATCACCCAAATGGGCAATCTGATACAGGTAGCTAACGAAACAAAACAGCTTTTAGACACACATTTAAAGCCTTGTTTAGTAAAATGTGCTCAACGGGGCATGTTTTTAGTGGAAAGTATGAGGTTAAACAGAACATGAGGGAGGGGTGGTTATATTCTGAGAATATATTTTAAGCTAATAAAACCACAGCACCCACATTCTTCCTGCCTGGTGTCAGTTTATCCATGCTATAAATAATATATAAATAATATAATAATATAAAGCAAACCCAGAGACAATTTAATAACATTTGTATGACGAAGTTGCAATTGGTAACTTTTGGATCTCTATCGCCCCCTCTGTTTGAGACATAACATTGCAGGTTACTTTATGCCCATTCTACTTACTGGTTTCCAAACTCTGAAGCAACGAATAAGAAGCCAGTCTTTAAAACACACATGGCTGTGGCCACCGGGATGGTATCAAAATACTTCATCCTGATCTCGGTCACCTGAAAGACAACAAGCCAAACCAGTATTTAACCCAGACACACGGCACATTCATTCCAGCATTGATGTATACAATAAAACTGCAACATTAGCATTTGTTTTGCAGAGTTTTTAAACAACATCTTCAAACGTATGCAAAGCAGGTTTTACATCTGACAGATTACTGTCCGTGTGTTATAATGATTTTTCGTTTATTAATCAGGTTACGTGATTCCTTAATGTGACTCATTGATGCATTTTAGAGTGAGTGTTTCTCATTAAAGATGCAATCTGTAACTACTGTCTCTCTACTGCCATCTGTTTGACATAAAACTGCTGGATACTTTGGAATTTGATGAGTTTACATTTTAAACAACTGTTATAAGAACAAGCTACAAAAGCTGAATCATAGACGGTACACAGACATGCAAATAGTTGCCAGATCTTCTTTCTGTTTATAGATGAACATTTGCTGCCACAATCAGACACAGCAGCTCAAATTATAAATAGTTATAAACTCACTGTTGGGAATCAGGGTAAGATAAGGAGATCGTGTTGAACACTGATTTGTCATGCACTTGTGATATAACTGTTTTTGTTCATTTTTAACCAAAGACTTGCAGATCGCAGCTTTAACCCTGTACAAATCTTTGTGCCATTATACACCCACTGCTTGGCAAAGTCAGGATGAAAGTTTGACTTCCGGGCATATCATGCACTTTTCCAATTAGGAAGCTGGAAATTCCAGCTCAGCGAAATGGGCCGCAGCACAAGAATCGGAATGTAAACAAAAGCGCTTAAAAACCTTCAAGCATCTATTACCCAATTAAAAAGACTGATGACCCAGACTGGTCTTTAGTTGTCTCTTACCATTTCTTCATCTGTTTCCAGGGTAACCTTAAAGATGTCGCCCTGCTCTGTCTGGGCCAGAAAGAAAAACATGGACTTGGTCTTGTGGGTGGCCGAGCAGACAAAGATCATGCCTCGCTCAGGATCATCCAGGTCATTCTAATACACAGAGAATCATGGGAAAAACAGACAGAAACGGAGGTCACATCTGTGTTTCATTTAATCTAAAAACAACTGCAAACTAAAACAAGCCTGTTGAATCAGACAATCTTTTTAGGTCAGGAACCAGTAGTTAAGATCAGAGGTTTTAATTCTCCAGTTATAGTCAGAGAAGAGACATGAAAATCTCATCATTTCAAAAATAACTCCTGTCCTGTTCAGTGTAAACTCCAGACATGAGGAAGACCAAACACACTCACCCTCCTACGCGGGATTGGACATCGGATATCCGGCTGGTCTCCAAAGTTTTTGTATGTGATATAGTTCTCAGAGCAAATCAGCACACCGCTGGGTCCATCAGAACCACCCGGCACTATAAAAGAGACCAAGATCAGAATAACACAAAAACTCACACAGCTGGACGTTTCTTCTCTGAAAACACAACTTTGTTCTGAGCATAAAGATCAGAAATCACAAAACTCTCTTCACCAAACAGTCAGAGAAGAGACATGATATTCATCATTTCTGCTGCAGAGTCGAAAACATTGTATAATGAAAACATGAGCTTAATCTTATCAATTAAGGTGAAGCAACTGTTGTAAAACAAATAGCTTCTGCTAAGTGTCACAAAAGAATATCAACAGTATTTTGTGAACGTTTGTGAACATCTTGTTCACACTCTGGTGGGTCAGCACCTGTGATGAGGAAGTTGCCGTGCTCCTCCAGCGCCTCACTGTACTTGCGGACCACGTGGTTCAGACCCAAATCCAGCTCATAGAAGGTCAGAGTCTGCTGAGTGTTTGCTGCGGCCTCTCCGGTGGGATCATTATCTGCCTCCTGCAAAACCAGAAAAAACAAGTTAGAGACACATCAGCTGTTAATGGCTTGAGAAAGTCTGAGGTTCTGTGGGTGAGCAAAAAACACTCCAGTCTCCAGCAACTACTTCAATAACAGAATGAGAAACATGTTTAAAAAACACAATCATGCTGTTACCTCCTACGTATATAAAACTCTCCAATCATTTTAAAAGTTACACATCAAATCACGTTACAACTGTATGCATGCTAACTATCAGCAGCAAAAAATGTTCAGATCTCCTCCACCAGAGAATCCACCAAGAAAGACTCTGACCTCATAGTCCATTTCTAGGCAGGCAAACATGGGGTTCTCAAAGCCAACATCCACCCCGACCACATGGTACACCAGTGTGTTGGCTTTGTGTGCCTCCAGAGGGGAGGAGATTGTGAGGCGGGCAGCTGCATCTCTGTTCAGAATATATACCAGCTTTTGCTTCTCTATGGCACCTGAAACATATAAGATATACACATATGGCACCTGAAACATACCTGAATTATATATGAATATGCATATATATATATACATATACACACACACAAAGTCATGTGGTTTTACCAATCATAACAGCTCTGCCTTTAGGGTCCACAGCAAGAAACTGCCCTGGCACAATGCGTCTGCAGCCACTCTTGCCAAATGTCTCCTGGTGAATCTTCTCAAACATGTTCTTTGAAGGGTGGTACTCCAAAATTACGATCCGACCAGAATCACTTCCAATCACAATGTAGTCTGAGTCACAGATAAGAGATAAAAATGAATTCAGATTTCTCTAAATGAGCTTTAACTAAAACCACCGTGAGGCCCTTTTACCTTTAGTTCCACCTGTCAACCTGAATGCCATGAGGGATCGAATGACACCAAACACCTCCATAGTAAGCAGCGTGTGGACCTTCCCTGTGTTGGCATCAGGACGCAGCAGCTCCAAGATCTTCCCACGGGAAACAACAATTTCCTGCTGTTTGGTTCCTAGAATTGGAAAAACACACAGACCAAATGTTAGGCTTAAGTCTTTATAGTTAAAATTGCCCCAATAAGTGCAAATGATAAGAACCTGAGAAGTTGCCATGGATGGCATGACTGATGCCAGTTGCTCGCTGCAGGGTCAGGTTATAGAGAAACATGGCTGCTGTCGCTGGACCTTCAGGCTCAGGACAAAAAGCTAAAACACCTGTAACCACAGACCACATTCCTTATTATAGTACAAACATTCCCTCAGCAGAGCAAATAAAGAGGAAGTCAAACACAGATGGATTCCTAAAATTATCAGATTGCATGCTTATGTATAAACGTAGTGCATCGTTTTGTTCGCCTAAATACCACAAAAAAGTTCAGCTTACAGCAGTGTAAATAAAAGTAATACGTTTGTGGTCAACAGACTCGGTCCAGTCAGCTACTGGTCATAACAAATAATGCATTAACCAAAGTTTATATTTAAGCATTATGTATTTTAACTACACACATCGGGAAAGAAATGAGTTTGCTCATGTTTAAATATTTTGAAACAGCAGAATGGACGCAAGTTCCTCCGTTTCTTTGTTCGCCGAGTTACAAAATTGCATTTATAAAGCAAAAGCGACGCAGTTGTTCATGTATGTGTAATTTAGTGTCATCACAAAGCAGATAATCAGGAAATAAACATTAACTGCTGCTAACAACACTATAAGTGCTAATCTGTGGTCCATTCATCAATGGCCTGTTGGCTAAAAAACATTGTAGTCCGCGTAAAGGGTATAACTTAAAATTTGAATATAGATTTATGTATGACAAAACAATGTGGGTTATTTGGTTACTGTGAGAAAACTGTTTACCGAAATAACAACCAGGATGTTGTAGATTTTAACCAGATGAGAAACTTATTTCATTGACCCGGTCGCTCGTTATTCCTACACGGCGCTTGATCGACGGAGGTCCTTTCAGAACTGTGTCGCACACACGGGCTGTTCTAATACACGCCTGAGTGAAAATATCTACCACAGCAAAAGATGTAGAAAACTAAAACAAAGTTTTCATGTGTTTATAATTTCGTTTTTTTGAGAATCTTGTGTTATTCGTTGCGAAATGGCATTTCTGACGAATTAAAAACATTGTTACTGGAACATTTTTCTGTAAAGGCGCCTTAAAACAATGTGCATTGTGAAAGCGGCATATAAAATAAAACTGACTCAACAGCACAGACTATATTTAATGTTACTATGTTTTGGTAATGCAGAGCCACTATTTACTGTGCCAAATAAAGCCAGAGAGAGAAAAAGAGATTTCAGCTGTGGTTGTGGAAATCCCAGAAAATTACCACTTATTTTTAAAGGCAAATTGTTTCATTCTTTCCATTACAGCATAACACGACCACCAATGTTAATATTTATGGCCAGAAGTTATAAAAGTTTGAGGCTAAAACCTTCTAAACTTCTTTTCATTCTTCTCGTTTGATCTGAATTATGATGCTAATTATAATTTTGATCTAAGAAATGAAGGTTTCTTTAAAATAACGCCCACAAAGATATTTCAGAGAGATTCAAAAGCTCTTGTTATGACTGATGTGTGACTACATTAGAAAAGTGTGGGCCCTTATGTTTCATTTTTAGACCTGTATGACTATTTACAGTAACAGATTTTGGTGTGATGTGTCTAATAGGCAAATCTTAAAATGTGCATTCATAAATGTGCATAATTAATAATTCACTTACAGTGTGCCTGAGGTTAATAATACAACAATAAACAACCCGATTCCTTGCATTTTACATTATAAGCATATTGCCTGTCATTTTAATGAAATTAAATGAAAACATTGCAATGTTCTCAAAAAAGTGTCTGAAATACCCCGAATGTTGTTTTATTTCGTTGTAGAAGCCTTTCCAATAGGGGGCGTTATTGCATCAGTGGTCGGTGCTGCACATTGACAGTCCATAATGCCACGTATTTATTCCGTATGTGATGGAAAAGCAAAGCCCAAAAGCTACAAACAATTCAGTTATCTCATGATAATGAATTAAGGCTATTTGTCTGTGAAAATGGTTGGGCGAAAAACAAATTAATGCATTTGCTTTGTTGTGTTGAAATATAACAACAGATAGAAATATCAGTAATTTAACAACATATACATTGAGAAAACATACAAATACTTGATAAACATAATAAATACTTGTGAATATTGTGGTATGAATTTTTAGTTATTCTCCCTGAAATCACTCAAGCATCCGTATCACCGCACTTTCATTTAGCGGACTGCTGTGAATGCCATCAGTTCTAATGCATTATGGGAAATGTAGTATAAAGTGGCGCAGGACTCGAGCGCATCCTCTGACACCAACACCCTGATATTTTTCCGCTGTTGCGTATATAACAATTTACAAAGTAAATGGTTTTGGTTAACCTAGTAGATTAAAACGAACTAGTATCTCCCAAGCACAGTTTGAGTGATAAATCTGCAAGGAACTACATATCCCGATATAAAAAGCGATTAGAGATTGTGGGGTGAGGGGTGTCTGGTTAAGGGGGGCTGCTGTGCGCGGTGCTGTGCACACACAGAGTAACATGCAGCATTGTTAAAATTACATTGTTGCACATTAACCGAGAGATCAGAGACGATAAAATAGCGGACGGTGGTACAAAACCCGACCGCACATCTGCATCGGCGCGTTATCAGGACCCTGGAAACGACCACCGGGAATCCATGTGAATAACCATAAACTGTCTGCAGAGAAGCACATTCCCGAGAGATGGTGAAGTTGGGTGGCGTTATTTCCAAAAGCTGCCCTGTCCTACTTCTGCGTTTAAGAGAAGATAACGGGTTGTGCTTTATAAGAGGCATCGCAAGGTAAGAAATACAAGCGCATAATAAAATGCATGTGATTTGTGTCCGTTATGTGAGATAACCTGTTGTGGTCCGTGTTTACGTGGTTTTTAATCCATCCTATGTTTTGCCTCATCATTTTTTTTAAGGCAGATAGTCCCAGATTGTGTAGCTAGAGTGTTTCCTGACCCACATATATAGAGGCACTCAGGAGGGACCCATGGCTTGCCCCTTTGTGTCCAAGCTCATCTAATTTATGTGAGGGTCTCATTCCACCCCGAACCCACCCTTACCGGTCTGCCAGCGTTGCTTAGATACAGGAAGGAAAGAAGGGTAGTAAAGCTTTTCTATGGGTTGGTTTGACGGGATAACCGAATCAAATGTGTGTCTGGTTTTATTCAGTTTGATCAAAGTAAACCTAAATAGAAAATGTGACTTTTAAACTCAATAAAGTGAAATTAAATGATGAAAAAGTATTAAAGGTCCATTTGCAGACTCTCTTTTCTAAGTTAACCTAATAATTGTGACCTTTGAATCCATGTTTATGTTTGATGGATATGATTGTTGTTTTTCTGTTTCTGCATATTATCACATGTTAATAAGGAACATATTAAGCATGACAGTACTGTAGTTTTATCATCACATGTGTACATGTAAGTAACCTGTGATGTGGTTGCCATGACAGTTCAAGAGTTTGTAGATTTTAGCCGGCAACATCTCACTCTTTCCCCCAAAACTTGTGTGTTTTTTATCAGTTAGCACAGAGAAATTAATAGTTTTTTAATGCTTAATATGTTGTATAACAGGGCTGTTTTGAAATTTGGTATTTTGGTTTGATAAGACTAAGTAAACATTTTTGTTTTAAAACTAGGTTTACAAAATCTAGTCGATATTTTAGCAATATTAAGTAATATTAACAACCTTTGGCTTAAAGTACCATTAAATTACTGAAGTAAATTTTCCTTAATTTATTGTAGAGCTTTTGAGTCATTGTTGAAGGTTAATGAATGGGTCAGTTATGGTCATTTTTTAATGTTTTTGATAAAGGCTCTGCCAAATGCATCAATAGAAATAGAATCTTTATATCATTTTATGGTGCATTAACAGCCATTGTCAAGTAATCTTACACTGTAAACCACAGTAACACCGGCATTCATCATCTCTGCTGCAACACTGTAAAGAAATATAGCCATAAATACCTGAATATTTCAGGTTATTTAAATCACTGCTGATTGTATCTGACATTCAATTTGCTGTTTGTTGATTAGTTTCATCCTTTCAGTAACAGAATCTGGGAGATTGATTGCAGATTAATGCATGTACACATACAGTCACAATGAATGTATTTGCAACTGAATGTCAACCCAACTAACAACTGTAGGTTGTAAGAACATTTCCCTAATATTCCTGTTAAGTAAAAAAACTTTAAAAATGGTAATTTGTTTTTTTCTACAAATGTTTTAGACGTAAATGTTTTTAAGACGTATTAACATTAGTGCTTGGTTATCAGAACGTTATTCAGACATCTTTTAATTCTGTAACAGTTTTAAAACTTTCCACTGACTACCTAAAATAAAAAAATTGATATATATATGCCCCAGGAAACATTAAACCCGATGTGCACAGCTCTTCATATACAGCTCAGCCTGCGTCTGGCCATTTGTTTTAGTTGGGTTCCCAGCTAACAGGAAACATTTCCAGGACATTGGCTAATGTTCTTTAAAAGTTCTCTTTAAAATAAAAAAAATTGCTTTTGCAGTAGAACGTTTTTTAACATTATATATATATATATACAGTATATACAGTATATATATAGCAATTTTTTTTATTTTTTTATTTTAAAGAGAACTTTTAGAGAACATTAGCCAATGTCCTGGGAACGTTCCCTGTTAGCTGGGAACCCAACTAAAACAAATGGCCAGACGCAGGCTGAGCTGTATATGAAGAGATGTGCACATCGGGTTTAATGTTTCCTGGGGCATAACGGAGGACCATCTTTCTCTAACAGTGGCTGCAACATTATTTACAGTGAGTCATGGTGAAACTGTGTAATGAATAAATCATTATGTTGAATATTTTCAGCTCTGCATGCGCTGCGTAAACATGCGTGTCCTTATCTTGAAATTACAGTCTAAACTTTTTAAATGTCATCGAGGTATAAATGGAAACAGTAAAGAGTCATTCAGAAGACTTTATTTATTGAAAAGGATTAAAATCTGTCTTGGTCTTATCTGACAGATGTTCATCATCTTCTGTAACTAGGCTAAGGTAGCACCTTGGGAATTTAAGGAGCCAGCAAAAGTCCTGCCGACGCAATATTAACTAGGTTAACAATCCGCACAGATACAGCCTGCCGTCAGCGAGTCGCATACGAGGGCTTTTAAATAGGTTACTCAATAGGAAATCTTTCTGTCAGGGACTCAGTTTGCTTCTTTCACAGAGATCTTTCGCAGTCCTACCTGAAATCCATTCCTGTCACTTTATATAGCTCAAGAATAGAACATTTAAAAAGCGCTGTTACATTCATATATTTGCAGATCACATGGAATATATACAAGGTACAAATAGGACCAGTGAATGTATTCTGGTCTGTAGTTTTGTATATCTGTGTGTGTGTGTTTGTATAGGTTTAACTATAATTTTTAAGGTAAAACGTCTTTACAAATATAATAAATAAAAGCAAATAAGTGTTTATATGGATCAATTGATACAGCATTGCATTAAGTAAAGGTTGTGGGTTTGATTCCCAGTGAACACATGGATTGATAAAATGTATAATTTGAATGCACTATAAGTTGCTTTGGATAAAAGCGTCTGCTATTTGCATAAATGTAAATATAATGCAAATATGGTGAAATGCCCTTATTGAACCTATAGGTGTGTGTGACAGAGAGAGAGAGAGTGGGCGAGAGAGAGAGTGTATCCTCACACACTCTGCGGGATTCTTGGAAGGCTTTTCTTCCGCAGAGACCCATCACATCAGCTCACTGGAAATGTAATGATGTGTTCAATCACATTCCTCTCATCACCAGAAATATCTTTTGTGATTTCAGCCAGGAAAGGAAAGGAACAAAACTTACTAAACTAATGGAGCGTTCTCAGAATGTTGGCTAACATTCTCAGAGAAGTTCTCTCAAAGTAATCAAACCATTCTTGCAGGAACGTTAGTGTAGTGTATATTTAACATTACATATTTTATGATATACCAAAAACATTATACTTAAGTAGTTAGTGGAGCATTTTAAAAATGTTTGATTAATGTCCTTATAACCAAGCAATAGCATTAATACAACGTTTAAAAAACTGGACATTGTGAACATTTAACATTGAATGTTTTTGTTACTTAATGGAAACATTAGGGAAACATTCTTACAACCTAAAAATGTTAGCTGAGGGGTGACATTGAAAGAGCACTTAAAACTGTAACCTACCTCATTTACTAATTGCATGTTAATCCACATTAAACATTTAATGAAATAGTTCTACGGCTTAATTTAATTTGGAAAATCGACAGATTTGAGAAAGGAGTAAAAATACATTTTAATAACATCACATGGTAACATCCTCAGTAAAATGAGGGATTTATCTGCACTGTGTGTGGTGGTCAGGTGAGGGTTAACTGTGCCAGTGCCCTTAGCCTCTGCTGTGGTGGTTCAGAGCCAACTTTGCCTCTGGTTCTCCTGTCGATCGATGGGCTCTGCGACAGGTTTTGGCATCTGGCCCCATTCGAGGTGCTCGGAGAGGATTTCTGCTGGACGAGAGAGGGAGAGAGAAGGAATATCATGTCTGGCAGAGGAAGTGATGAAAAAAATAATTAAAAAAGGGCAGAAAAAATGTAGCGTAGGATATAGAGATAAGTGCTTTATGCATCTGTTTCTTTATATGCCAACTGGCATTATACAGACGCTGTAGAGAGAAAGAGAGAGAGGACAGAGATAGGAGATAGTACAGCGTCAGATACATGGATAATTAATGAATGTGCTACAGAGAGACATTGAGATGTTGGCTATCAACCCTGTGCATCAAAGACAAGGTCAGTGAGATGCAGGGATTGGAAGAGGGTAAATGAGGGCAGATTGATCACAAACTCTATCCATTTGTGGGCTTTTAAAGGTGGGCAATTTTGGAAAGGCTAGCAATAGCAACCAAATCTTTAAAAGCACAAGATCTCCCTCCGTTTAGAGTGCTTTTCAAAGCCACGTCTCCTCCAATAGAAGGAGACATCCTACACTTTTGGAACACCTCTTATCCAATCAAATTTTAGACTGGAACTAACTCCTGTTTAATATTGTTTTAAGCATCAACATTACTCAGTTTATTTGTTTTCTAAAAGGCATTTTTTACATTGTTGGCTGGTAGTGAGTCACTCACTTGAGCTGTCTTAATTGAAATAGCTACACACGAATATCTACACACACGTAAACACTGAGTTTACAGCTTTAAGCAGTGATGGGCCGCTGAGTCAGATACTTGGGCAGCTGCAGCTGTTAAGAGCTCTTTGGGCACACAAACACAAATGTCTTGGCTGTTTATGCAGGAATAAGACTTAGAAAGACAGTACAGTCCATTGGTGATGTGTTCAGATAAGATCAACCAATAAGAGGTGCCTCAAAATGCCATAGAAGAACCATTTTTGTCTGTATTGTTCCATAAAGAACCTGTAACATCCGTTTCACAAAAGGTTCCACATATTCTAACCGTGTGTAGTGTGTAAAAGGGTTTTTTAGACTATTAAAAAGTAAAAAAGAAATGGTTCTTTTAGGAACCTTTGACTGAATGGTTCTTTGGGAACCAAAAATTGTTCTTTTTTTGGCATCAATGTAAAGAACTACTTTTTCCTTTTATGTCTGTGATGCATCAACTTGATTCTTTTTCTTTTTTAGTGCAGTTATGATTAGTACTAAATAGCAGAGATGTGTCTGTGGTTTATTGTAATAGACCATCTGTGGGCTGCACTTGAAGGACCAACTGGTTGCTTCCCCTGTGGATAGCTGTAGCCGATCTGTCAAGCAAGTCTTGATGAAGGGTCAACAGTTGCTCCAGGAAAATATGACTCAACGTAAAGGGGCACAATAACTCATTGCCTTTGGGCACAAACACAATTCACTGGCACAGATAGCTGAGCTGTGCACTGCCTCCTCCAGGCAGTGTCCCAATTAGACAGGATATGTCATCCATTCTCAGAGAATAAAAAGTGTTTTGCCAGAGATACTTGGTGTCTGCAGTCAAAAGTGATGGCATGAAATGTTGTTTTGTATACGTTACATTAACATAAATTTGGTGTGATTTTTTTTTTACACAAGAACATCATCTTTGCACAAAATAATTGTGACATTTAGTCAGGCAGAAACTTGTTAGGATAAGTCAAAACAGTACCCGGGGTTACAAGTTTTTCTGCTTTCATATAAGGTGCATAAAGCTAAATTAATTCTCCCTTGAGAACATATTAAAAGAATGAATGGAAAATAAAATAAAAAATCAGATAGCCTGAACATTTTAGAGGCAGAGAAATAAAAAGATAACTGAAGCTCAAGGCTAAACTAAATGCATGTGAGATTTAGAGATTAGAGATTTAGGCATCTTTCACTCATTTTTTCTGTGGTAGTCTTGTAGGCAGAGATCTGGGGCATTGTTAGTGAGTTAGAAGCGAGAGGATAGAGTTTCTTTTGTCATTATTGTTCCTGTACTCTTAGCAGTGGCTCAAGTTATGGGATCTTTCTTTGCAATAGAAAATAACTGGATGTTTTGGGCTCTAATTAAGAATCCTCTATTTAATAAGTTTGAAGAATTTTTGAATCTTTGTGATTTATGATGCACACTGGCACCAATACAGTTCAGGATAATGGCCCAACACATTCTGAAAAATAATCAGGAATTATATGCAAATTAGACTTCAGCCTTAAAGGTAGGGTAGGCAATTTTGGAGAGGCTAGCACTAGCAAACTAACACTCTTAAAAGCCACACCAATAGTACGTGTATGCAAATACATAGTTTGACAGGCAAGAAGGACATCCTATAACTACATTCAGATTGAATGCAATGATTGGATAAACAGCCTGCATTTAACTAGCAGGTCATGTATCCTTTAAGTGGAGGTCAATATCAGTTGTAGCTCCTTGGAACTGTTGGACTGAAAAAAATGACCAAGACATGTTATTTTAATGTAAGTTGTGTTAGTTCAGTGGTAATCTAATTTTTATGGGAAGTTGTATTCATAAATCCACTTGGGCTTTAAATGAGGGGACGAGATTGAATGAACGCGACGCTTCTAAACTATGAAAGTCTCAGAACTGTGACTGAACAAAGAGTCTTTGAACAACAGTAATTGTGATCAGAATGTATCTGTGCTAAAAAACACGTTCTGATGAAACCAGGTCACCATCGCATAAAATGCTTATTAAAATAGCCAAGTCATAAATTTGGTTTCCCTTATGGAAAATATAACGCGATAATCATACTTTTTTCCCAAGAGAGGCCTAACAAGCAATAATGTATCCAGCTTTAAAAGGGTTTAATCCATTAAACATGAAATTAGATTAAACCTTTGAGCCAAGCCGTTGAAAATTACTGTTTTATGATTAGATTAATCCTCAGTGAGGGAGAGAGCTCATGTTGTCTGAGTCCATCCACAGAGTTAACCACACAGTCACTGTACACATCATCTGCCGTCCTCATTCCACCCTAATGTAGAGAAAGACAGACGTATAGCATAAAATCTGAGCCTTGAACTGTTGAATATGCGAGAGCAACCTGACCACCAGCGAGTCGAAGAAAATGCGGGACCACCCAGTATGCCAATGTCTTCTCTTTCAATTACATTTCCATTGCAGCCAGCTGTGGGGTTTCGTTGCCAAGGCAACACAGACACCCACTCTCCAGTGTTTGGCTCGCCCTTGCTGAGCCTTCACACTGGTCAAGACCCACTTAAAGAGCTGAACAACAAAAGACAGGCAGAAAGAGTGTAAGCCAAGGTTATTGAATGTTTCTTGTGAGCGATTAGAGGCTGAGGATAACAGATTGACAATTTAGTGGTTGTTTTCATCCTGGATTTGTCCTAGACAATTAAAACAGGCGCTTGTATGTGTGGAGAGTGTCACAAAAATACAAGTTTTGTACAAGCACTGCTTGGGTGACTGTTTACAGAATAATGATTATTATAATGTCTCTGATGGTATTTTATAAATGGAAAGACTGAGAGTTTGAGAGACCAGAGACTGGGAGGATGTGATGATTGTTCAGTAAATGAAACAAATAAATTCAACCGACTGTGAATATCATTCATCTTTTATAGGATTTTACATTTAACTTGAGATTCTGTATGTTTGGTTGTTAATTCTATTTTGATCGTTTTTATTATTATTATTATTAAACAAAACCTAATCAAACAAAGTTAATGTTTTTAATTGTATAGAAGTAAATTTCGGTCAAAAATAAAAGCCTTACGTAACATCCACACGGATATCAGATAAACTAGCTGGAAACAGCAAAGTTTGCGTGACCGCGCATAAAAGTCGACACTCGAGCGCGTTCACGCCTTTCAGAGGAGCGTCAAGACCAGACGCGTCATTCACGCGATCACCGGTAAGAAAATCAATCAGCTTCATAAATGTAATGAAATAATAGAAATAAAAGCTATGAAACGGGAATTGCTGGGGAAAGACTAAACGGCGGCGCTTGCTGCGTATTGACGGCGGCACGCCGAAATAGTGGCTTTAAGGATGAAATAGTCATGCAGGCAAAAGCTTTGTTAGAAAAAAATGAAATCAGGAATTCATTTTTGTAACTGGAAGGGAAAGGAAACATTATTTGATCTGGAGCGACTCACCCACGCATGCATCCACAAGCGCATTTAATCTGCGATGCACCTGTTCGCTTCATTTCTCAGCAAACGCCTCAGAAAGCTGCAATTAAACTTTTGGCAACACGTAGGTACGTTAAATGCATCATTGCATTGCTTTCACTGTCAAACCAACGCACGTGCATGTCTGTCTCGCAATCATGCATTCAAATTAATGTAGTTTGGACTTTAATTTTTCTTATTTGGTTTCTGAGACACAGATTGCTTTAAAAGCATTGACGGTTTTTACCTCCATGTCTGCGGTATTTTCTGTGCTGCACATATTCATACAGCTGCTTCAGACAACGTGTGTCTCTCTTCAATGAAAATCTGTGGTCACGAGTCCAAAAGATAGATGCACCGCAACTGTTGCCTGAAACAAATGCGTGAGGGAGTCATTGGACAAAGCTGGAGTCTGACTTGAGTAAGAAAAGATGATGGACCGTAATGACGTCAGATATTAGACGCAATTAAAAACGCAGTATTGTATGAATGTATTAGTGCACGCGCTTGCTGTGGGTCCTCGCGGGGTGTTGAATATGTTTAGCAGAGATTGTTTTTCACCACTGAATAATTCGTTTGTGTCACAGCAGGCATGCTGGCATCTGGCTATTTGACAAAGTTTTGCAGAGGAAGTAAATCTGGCCATTTTTCAAAGTAATAAAAGGGATATTTCACCGAAAATATAAAAATTCTTTATTCATTTACTCACCCTCGTATCGTTCCAAACCTGTATGACTTGCTTTCTGAGGAACACAGAAGAAGATATTTTGATATTTTCTTATGCATGAAAATATTGTGCCTTTTGTCAAAATGGCAAATTTTAATAAAGGTGTTTAATTTAACAGTTTCAATGGAAAAATGTATTGGGCCAGTTTCTACAATGCAAGCATCAGAGTTACATCACTTCCTTTATATGCAGTATATAATTCTTCTGTCTCCATTTGTTTTGAAAGGTCACCCTGAATGAAGTGGAGCAACTTTAGAAACAGCAGCTGAATTTAGCTTGACTGATACAGATGTGCTGGACTGAAGGCTGGCAGAGATAAAGCTCACACAGGTGGGCCAACAGCAGCATCCCAGGGATTATAGATTTGGAGATTAGAAGACAACAGCAGGTCAGGGCACAGTGCCTTGTTACAATCCACGTTCCCCTCCTCACCAATTCAGTTAAGAGCCGTCTTTGGAAAATTGGCAAGTACTGCGACCAGCGTGCATTTGTACTCGCTTGGCTGCTTACGAACTCCCTCTCAACACTGCAAGACAGATGCACGGTTGAAAGAAAAAAAGTGACAGTTTTGTTTGTCTTTCTTTATTTTTGCTCATTCCAGGTCCAATTTCCCAGTTCTGTGTAGTTCTGATTTTTTTAAATGTTCTTTGTTGCAGCATATTTCCCCTAATTTTTTAGTTGAATTTTTAGTTAGTTGACCTAAGGTGCTCATAATTCACTGTCATTTTTCAGTAGTTTAGTGACTGCTGTAACAGATATATATACTCCTTATTCCTGCATCTGCAAACAGCTTTCATTGAAGACACAGTGATTAGTGTTTCTGTTCCTGTACCTGCACTGTGCTTAAAAAAAGACCGGATACCACTGGAGACGTGACTACAGAGGTCAACAGCAGAGAAAACGAGAGCGTTGATTAATGTAAATTAAAGCTTTTCCGCTCAAGATGTATTTAAGTGCACTTAACTTCAGGTTCGTGAGGAAACACCATCTTTCCCTCTTATGACCGCAGCGTTACATCTCGGCTAGACGAAGTGTGTGCACAGACAAACAGGATTACAGAGTCACGCTCAGACAAACCTTGACTCATACGGGAACGTTATGGAACAGACACGGATGACAGCCGAGCTTGTCTGGCACTGAGATGTCAAAACCACAGAGGGGGCTATTTCTCCAACTGTCACTGCGGATCACACAAACGCCTACGAACACACAGATTTTTACAGGCAAAAGGCTGGTGTGTGTTTAAAGCCTTACTGTACCGACAGTTTCAAAGCACGGAAAGAGAGAGCGAGAGGAGATTCCGTAGCGTAGAACGGAAAAGCAGAAACAGAGCAGGAAAAGATTCACAGAAAGACACGCCAGAGAACTGACAGATGGAGTAATCAACTGGAATTTCACTGACACACCGTTTTGAGAGATTCATAGGAAAAGTTGATTTTTATTGTAAAGTCCGTTACGCTGAGTAGTTCAGTGCAGGCTGGACACGGTGGCAGGGGCCGGTTCATGGCAGTGGGGCGGGCGCATGCCGTCTGGGCCTCCACAGCGAGAGGGACGCTTGGGCTTTGCCTGGGGTTGGGGATGGGCAGCATGGGCACGGACTCAAAGGCCGGGGGAGCTGAGACCCTGGGTGCCCATCGGGACCGGAGTTCCGGCTGCAGCCGCAGGGGAACGCTGTGCACGGACGGGCTCGGGCAGCATGCGGTGCTCCCTGCGTGTCTGCGTGGTCTTGGGGTCCCTGGCCCTCCTCTTCCTCACCTCGCTGTTCTTCTCATCCTCGCTGAGAGGAACCGGACCGCCTTACCTGGACCCCCTGGGATGGGAGGAGTCACACAGGGTTAAGCTAGTGCCCAGTTATGCCGGTTCCCACCGGGTGATTCCCGCCGAGAGCACCCAACAGAAGACATGTGCCTGTGCTCGGTGTGTGGGTGACCCGGGAATCTCGGACTGGTTTGATGAGAACTTTGACCCAGACATCTCCCCTGTGTGGACCCGGGACAACATTCAGCTGCCTTCAGATGTGTACTACTGGTGGGTGGTAAGTGATCAGGTTAAAATACTCAATGTTTTGCTTTAAATTCCTTTATTGTGCTAGAACAGCCAGTTTTGAAATGTACTGCAGTATAACTGAATGTAAGATGCTTCTACTGTACTTGATATACGGAGACCTCGGTTTGTGGTGCATTATTTCTTTAAATTAGAAAGGTGAGCAGTCTGCAACTGTGCTTATGTGTCAAATTAATGCAAAATGAAGCAAAGAGGGTGTTTCTATTAAAGAGAACGTGAGTAATGTCTGAAACTAAAATGAGTGTGTCAGCTGAAAAGTCTGTGATTCTGCCTCAGAGTGAAGTAAAACCCGGGAGGCGCCTGACTAAATTAACCAACAGACAGTGCAAGATTTGAAAAATAGGCTAGGAAAAATTATTGTACTTACAGAAACGGCTAGATTTTTACAGTTTCTGAAGATGTGAATGGTGCAAAATGATGCTTGTGTATCCTAGGTAGTTGCCAGGATGTTGCTATGCAGTTGCTAGGGTGTTATGGCTGGTTGCTAGGGGGTTGCTAGGGTGTTTCTAGGGAGCCCACAATTAGGACTCTGTAGACTGTTCCGTGACTTGGAGATGGGCTCCACCTTCAATAGAAGTCTATGGGCTTTTGTTTCAGCTGTTTTGTCCCCCAAGCAAATTTGACACTACACAGTGACGCCTTCCTCAGCAAGACAAACAAGTTCAGGTGTCATTTATATCCATTGCTCAAACAGTCTATAATGAGATTAATAATGCAGGTTTAATAATACTAACCAACCCCCAAACCCTCAGTATGAGCAGTGATAATATTAGCTTGCCTTAGCAAGTCCTGCTAAATACTTTAGTTTAAGCATCACTGTTTTGTCTTTTGTGTGTCTTCCAAGCTTCCCAGATTGATATTTGATACTTCAGTCTTTCAAAATGAACATTGTTATTGTGTATTCTGTTCTGCCTTGTGATTGGATGGTGTGGAAAAACAGCTCTGATTATATTTCAGTGCCAGGCTGAGGTTACTGTCTGCTAAACGAATAAGAACAAACATAACACGGATCAGGGAGTGGTTGTGTCTATTGATAGACTAAAAAACACTTACGTAAATGCATATATATTTGTAGATACCAAGGCTTGCAAAATGAGACACAATGGCGCCTTGCCTCCCGTCATTCACTTTGTACTAAATTTGAATGGATGACTGGCATCTGTACCCGAAAAACATCTGCCAGGAATTATGAGGTCCAGTGAAGAGCAGGTGAACGCTGCCAAAAACTTGCTGAGAGGACAATGATGGTGGGAGAAGAGAGAGAGGAGAGCTGGAGGAAAGCCAAGTTATGCAAAGATGTTTATAAAATGCAAAGATGCTTTTAAAAGAACGGATCCTGGCTTTTAGAGTTACGATGGTGAATGCGTGTTTGTGATGTGCCTCTCATCACATTAGCAGAGGGATGTGATGGCTAATTGGCTGTCTGGATGTTTTGGTATGCATGTGTTCACACGCAGGTGTTCAGTTGGTTTGATGTTGACAGGTATCTGCCCAACCCTATGTTAATTAGTTTTTCTCGCTCTTTTCCCAACCCCCCCTACGGGCCCCGTGCAGATGTTGCAGCCCCAGTTCAAACCCCACAACATCCAGCAAGTTCTGCAGAGGCTGTTCCAGGTTATTCCCGGCCGTTCTCCGTATGGTTCGTGGGACCCTGCCCGCTGCCTGCGCTGTGCTGTGGTGGGCAACTCGGGGAACCTGCGTGGGGCAGGTTATGGAAACACGATTGATGAACACAACTACATTATGAGGTGAGAGACGGCCTTTATACTCACTGGAAAATCAATGACACTGCAAAACAAATCTCCCATTTTTAGTGTTTTCCAGTAAATGTGATGATCCCTAAAACACAAACAAATTACCTGAGAAGCAAACAAAATATTCTGTTTTCAGAGAATGTATCTTTAAGTTTATTTTTCATACGCATTTGGCACACTTTTGTCTTGTTTAAAGCATTAACCGGACCAGATTTGATTAGATTAATGTGTATAACAAGAAAAAAAATTCTAGCCTTAATATCTGCAGAAATGCAGTTTTGTTTGTGAGGTGAATGTATTTTGTTTTAAGAACAGTTTTATTCAGATAATACGATTAAAAAACATTAGATAAATTTTTTTTATCCTGGTAGTCTACAGATGTTTGTTTATTTTTATAAAAAATGTCTCTTTAACCCAACTTGCAACAGTTTATAATAACGCTTTATAATTTGAACTGTCGCATCCATTTTCCCAGGCAATGTAAGTATGGCTTCATTTGACCCCAACATATGTAATGAAAAGTGTGTAAAATAACCTGCAGTTTTATGTTTCAGTTAGAGATGGTGGACGAGAGGCGACTATTACAGATTGCAGTTTTCAAGATAATAAAGAATGATTGGTTTTCAAACGACCTAAAAACATGATTTCAGCGAGTGTCTTTCTTCTGAAAGAGTCTTGGGTTCTGGGATGGCGGTCACGGTCAAATACGGCAGATTGACATTTGCAATTGCTGGTTTCAGTTGAATGAACATGGAAAAGGGCAGAACATGCATATTGCTGCCTAAAGAAATGGTGAAACATTGGCTGGGGGGTCGTGGTGGAGCAGATTTATCAGAGAGATGCATGCGCAGACAGAGATGAAGGCATAAATTGAGCCTGTATTGATTCTGCTCTGAAATGGTAAATGAATCCCTCGTCCTCCCCCTCATTCATTTCTTTCTTCTGCCCTTTAGCAGCTGTATCTCTGTCTCTTTATTCATCTGTTTAACTGCTGTTGACTCATTTTAGCATCGTTTAGGGGGTGGCATGAGCTCTGTCTCAGTCAGATAAGTTTGTGGTAGCTGTTTATTGGCTCATACATTTTCATTGGCTGAAAAACATGTTGTATTATTATGAAACATTATACGCTTCAACTCGGCAACCTTGTGTATTCGCAATGTTTTTCCAGAAACTCGTGCTTGGGCTTTGCTTTTTAGGTTATGATGCAAATTTTACTAATTTATTATAGTTGTTTGTCTATGACTTCCCAGCCTACAATTTTTGGTTGTAAGAATGTTTCCCTAACATCTTTATTAACTAACAAAAACAAAGTTGCCCAGCATGTTCTAGTAACGTTTTAAAACATTCTACTAACAACTTAAGAATTATATTTTTGATATATATAACATTAAAAAACTACTAATGTTACAGCAAGAACATTTGTTGGTTACTTTGAAAGAACTTTTAAAGAATGTTCCAACATTCTGAGAACGTTCCCTGTTAGCTGGGTAAACCTTATTTCAATTTGTAGCACACTGTATATTTATCAGGATAACCTGCATGTATTCAAGCTAACACAGACCCCATCAGTTTGTGAAAAACTTGATGATCCATATTATTCCAGCATGAATTGTTTCTAAAGTATCTTGTGTCCTTCAATGCAAACAAAGAATATGACCTTTACTTTTTCTTTACTGTGTAAATTTACACTTGTTCTGGGTTTAAATCTAGCTTGAATAAGCGGTCTAAAACATTTTCAGTCTAAATCTCATTTTCAATGCCATCTTAATCTTTGTTGTTTAATTGTGCATTGCTTTAAATGGAACTATTGCTATAATAAATGCTAGTGCAGAAAAAGTCTCTCTTGAAATTGCATAATCATAAGTTATTAGATGTTGAGAATATGAGAAAATTTGGGGTAAATCACCCTTCTGGCTTTGAGAGAAGCTTTGAGGGCTAAGAAGATAAAAAAAGAGAGAGAGAGAGGAAGAGATATGCATGTTGTATGTTTACATGATGCGTCTTAAAATCTCCAGGACTATTACATTTAAAGCTTTGTTAAATCCTGTTGCCTCAGTCCTCGCTTGAGATTCTACATGCGTACGAATGCAAACAAAACAGTCCTGTATAAACATCACCTCTTTGTGTTTTAAGGTGCAATCCTGACTGTGAGTGAAAAGGCTCATGAGAGAGAGAGAGAAAATTGTGGCTGGGTTTCTCTAATGAAAGCATTTTGTTGAGAGAACATGAGTGGGTGAATTCAGCTTTGAAATGGAAGTTCTGACATCAGAAGAAAACGCATCTCTCCTCAATAGACAATCAATCCTGTCCGCTTCACTGTATGATTTTTCTTTTTATCTCCACCCTCTCATCATCTTGTTAATCTCTTTCAGTCTCTCACAATTCTGTTGTTTTCTTGCCTGCATGTTGTTTCAAACCTGAAATTCTTCAAACCTTGAAGAATTGTACCAGTTCAAGTCTAAAGAATACCAAATCACCATTAAAAATGTCATGAAAGTGGTCCATTCAGTCTTCCCTGGTGAGATTCATTTGGATTGTTCAGTCAATGTGAACTTGAGACCAATACCAATACCAATTCACAAATGAATCATTTAGACCGGTTATGTGAACTAAAACGGATTCATTTTTTGGTGCATAACAATATAAAGTAGTGCACAAGTTGTATGGACCACTTTTATGATTTAAATCCTTTTTGAAGCCTAAAGGCTTTGAACAGAAAACAGCCACCAATTCAGTTTTCTTAAATTTTATGTTCTCAGGTTCAGAATGATGTGAGGGTGAGAAAATGAGTTTTCATTTTTGAGTGAACCATTTCTTTAGGCAGAAAATCACCTAAATTCACATTTATGCAGCTAGCACCTGCTGTCTGTGTTATTGTGGAAAGAATGTAAAATAACCTGCAATTTTGTTTCAAAAAGAGATGCAGTAGAGAATCGAAAATTACATGTTCTGGTTTTGAAGATTATAAAAGAATGATTAGGTCAAAATCAATTATGTGGCTAGCACCTGCTTTATTTTAGCCGTTTGCCTCAGACCAAAATGCGCTTTTCCTGTTTGTTCACTGTTTTCTGTCAGAGAAAATAGTGAAGTTAGGAAAGTAATGGGTTTTGTTTCAGTGAAATGTTTGGTGCTCTCCAGAGCTCTGTCGGCTGGAAGTGAGGGAATGTTTTCACGGTCTAATTCACTGGGGTCTGTGTGTTCCAGGATTAATCTGGCTCCCACGGTCGGCTATGAAGAGGACGCAGGCAGTCGCACAACACACCACTTCATGTATCCAGAGAGTGCCAAGAATCTGGCGGCCAACGTTAGCTTTGTGCTGGTGCCCTTCAAAACTCTTGACCTGCTGTGGATCACCAGCGCCCTCTCCACCGGACAGATCCGCTTGTGAGACCAGCGACACAGACACACAAAAAAATCTTTATTTACATTTATGCATTTGGTAGATAATTTTCCACCAAATGGGTGTTCCTGTAGCTCAACTGGTAGAGCATTGTGTTAGCAGTGCAAAGGTTGTGGGTTCAATCCCAGGGAATACATGTAATGATAAAAAAAGTATACCTTATTCACTGCAAAGCGTCTGCCAAATGAGTAAATGTAAATGTAACAGCTTTGTACTGCCTGTAGACACACAGGGTTGTTTGTAGAAGCTACAGATTCATTTGAGTCAGGACACGTACCTCCATCATTATTTATGAGTATCGCTCCTGGAAAAAGAGACACAATATTTTAAAAGATGTTTGAAATCTCATTACAGAGAATAAATTATTTTCTGTGGGAAAAAAAAATCAACTTTCAAGCCAATGCTTTCAAAACTGAATTTGTAAAGGAACAGGTTGCCAGGCAACCGGTAGACTTTCAAAAACAATGTTAACGGGTTACCTGTTAGTCTGATCTTTACCGAACTAAGTATTCAACTGGATATCAAAGTGTTAATATCAGTAATGCAGTAACATCACCAATATTATTGTTTGCGTGGCAACAATTAGTTTCTGAACAAATTATGTCAGCTTAATGTCAGTATTGCTCAAGGATAACATTTGCAAATTTAGTTGAGTTGTTTGTTGTGTATTGTTTTTATGGCTTTCACATTATTTGTAAAGGTTACATTAAAAGGTCATTTTGTGAAATGCTACAAATTACCCTTGAGAATAATCATAGAATAAAAAATTTGCAAAAAAAAAATGTTTGTAGCAGTCGAACTTACAGCTTTTTATAAAGAGATTTAAAAAGTGTAAATTCTTAACTAACCTTTCTCTCGCTCTCTCTCTCTCTCTCTCTGTCTCTCACAGTACTTACGCTCCAGTAAAGCAGTTTCTGCGTGTTGACAAAGACAAGGTAATGTATTCAACAAACAGCAATAAACACCATTAATCTTACATTCAGTCTTTATCAGTCTTATCTGGGTGCCGCTACAAATCTTGTGTATCATATATGGGCGTTTATTATATCCTCATGTCCTCTGTGTTGTTCTTTAGGTTCAGATCTTCAACCCAGCTTTCTTTAAATACATCCATGACCGCTGGACACGACATCATGGCCGCTACCCCTCCACTGGCATGCTCGTCTTATTCTTTGCTCTACACGTGTGTGATGAGGTGAGACATCATACTCTTCTGTCTTCTGGGTCCCTAGATAGAAAACAATGAATTCTCGCATGCTACAATTCTCTAACCAGTGTATACACTGTAGAGATACACACTTACCAGTGTTGTATTGCATTTGTCTAAAACGTGTTGTTGATGGGTTCAAATGGACCCCAAACCAAAACAATGTTGTATGAATGGCTGATGTCCAGTCATACAAATCTTGGGTGTATTTTTAAGCATTGCTAATAGTGATGAGTTTGTCTGGCTCTGTGTCCACAGGTGAATGTCTTTGGTTTCGGGGCGGACAGCCGGGGAAACTGGCACCACTATTGGGAGCAGAACCGCTATTCTGGAGAATTTCGTAAAACAGGTGTCCACGATGCAGACTATGAAGCCCAGATCATCGACAAGCTGGCCAAGGCTGGCAAGATCTCGGTCTTTCCTGGAAAGTGAATCTGGCCACCAGGTGCAAAAAATTGACCTACTGATGAACAGAACCACCCATTATCCACTCGACACACTTTCTGTGCCTGTTAAAAGTGATCAGGAAGAAGGGTTTCATGATCTTATTACCATTCTGGGCCGTCCTGATTGGACGGGATTCTTGTCAGCACCTGCGATGAGGTGGTTTTGAGAGAAGATGGTTCCTTGCAGGTCTACCTCAACCGAGAAAAGGAACTTGATTAGCGGGAGATGCCAAAATCTCTTTACCACTAAAGAACATGTTAGCTCATTGTGATGGGAATGGAATTAACTCATATTTATGATATTTGTTCTATAATGGTGATGCAGGAATTAAAATGCGACAAACTGGTTGCGAGTTAGCTCTTGCCCTGTCTGTATCCTGCATGTGCTGGCGCCATGGCCGGGTAGATGGGTTAGATCCACAATCATCGTAGTGTAGCCACAATTCTCTAGTAGTCCTTAACTAAGTCATTAACTAAACGCTTGGACATGGTGGTTTTTCACTGATATAACGCTCTTCAACAGTTTAATTCTGTACGTGACTAGGCGCATGTGGTTAAGTGGAAGTTTACCCGTTCCGACCTTAAAACCAAGCTTTTATCATTTCAGATGTTTTATGTTTTTTTGCTAGTGTTTATGCATTTTGCTGTGACCCTCCATCACTGTGTGCTCACCGAAATCCAGGATTATTTTAGTTTTTGTGTTAATCGCTGCCAAATAGTTTAGTGATGGATGTTAAGATGATCAGGGCAATTTATGAATCAGAGCCGTGACGCATGGAACTAGTTAAATGACAGAATCCATCATTATGTCGATGGTTTGGTTTAAAATTCATGGATACTTTATCATGATCGTCTGTAGTATTTTAACTAGCAGTCTTGCGCTGAAATTCAGTCATTTGCTATCAAGGTCTTTTGGCATTTACGCACCAAGCTTTGTGTTTCTCTTGTATAATTTATTACCTTCTTAAATGTTAAAGACGTGCAATGGCCAGACAGAAAGACTGTCATGCGTTTTCTGTTCTGGTCTAGTGTGAATATTATTTCTTACATTCAAAGTGCGGTAGTTATTTTTCCAATGCAGACATATCAGCTATTCAGTGATACACACACACACACACACACACACACACACACACACACACACACACGCTTGCGTGCCTTGTCCTCGCTTTTGGACACAGTATCTTTCCAGATCACAGCTAACCTCATAACACRCATAAATCTGGTGTTATTTTGCCCTTTCGGTCTTYTTACACCGCGTCTGCACCGGACGCGAGCGCCGCGTCAAAAGACGACACGAACCCATTGTAATCAGCGATGCAGGGCGCGCTGGATGCGTCGCGTCATGTGAAGACGCGGTGTTGCATTTATCAAAACGCATTCAAACACTATAATAACACAAAACTAGCGTCTTAAAAAGTGCACCGAGCAGCTGGTCTCCATCCACCGCATCTCCAGCGCGCAACCATCTCGCCCGCTTTGCGCCACGCCGAGTGCCGTGCCTTCGCGATCGGGGAGGAAAAGCTCTCTCGCCCGATAAAACCTCCTTTTCATGTCTGTTTCCTTGTCTTATCTAGCTTCTGAAGTCTCCTTAAACATTAATCCAGACGGGTGGATATATAGTGTTCACATTTTTATACATTGTCGATAACCTGTGATCGTCTTTTGCGGATATTTACTGGATAATTTTGATGTGCACCTGCAGTGGCTTTATTATATATAAGCCTGTTCTTAAGGGGATATTATTGGGCGTTTCACAGTGAAATTGTAATATCACAAATTTATAGAATAACTGCTCTCTCATATATTCTTTAGGAATAATGGGATGTGCAGTTTGTCACCAAAGAGTTTTATCCCAGTAAAACCGCTTTTGATGTTAGATGTATTGCTAGAGAATGTGGATAAAGGAAAATGTAGATGGATATTGAAGTTCTTCAGACAGTTTTGTACTAAAACGCTCTCATTGAATGTCTCTTAACAGTGTAAATTATGAATAGCTCGAAGGTTTCTGTTCTTTATTCTGTGCCACAAGAGTAATACACCCTGATGAATGATATTAAAGAAGAAATTTTCTCAAACAATGTAGGACTTATTGGTTCTATCCATTTGAAGAGATCTGTGATCAAATAGCATCACAGAGTTGATTTCAAATTGACTTTCTGTGTCCTTTTCACACCAGTTTTGTCAGCGCTAAATAATCTGTCTGTGTGGATCAGTGTCAATGTTTTTTTTTATTTGTATATTACCTTTGACTTCCTGTAATCCTGTAAACCATTCTGCCAATGTAAAGGTGTTTAATGAGCATTAAATGAAATGAACAACAGAAAATCTTCACTGCTTTAACTTTTTCTGTATTTTCCGCAAGCCTGCAAACTCCCCCTACAGGGATGTTGCTTTTAACTGAGCAAATACATTTCTTAAAGATTCTGAAAGTTCACAAGGATATAAAATAGTTAAAATTAAAAAAGGATGCTGTCGCCAATAAATGAAGTTACTGTAAAGTAAAAATTAATCCCATTTTAATAGAACTGATCTCACGATCAGCTTGGTTGATTTTGAATCCTGTTCTTTATGAGAAGGACCATCAAGCACAGCCAGTCTTCTGACTTCCACACAGACTGATACTCACTGTTTGCTCATTCTCATAAGTGTTGATTATAGTGACTGTTGGGTCTGTGTTGTTTCCTGTCACATCCTCAGTCTCCTCTGTGTAGTTGGACTGATTTTAATCTTTATGCTACTGTTCAAAAATAAAGCGTAAAAACATTTGTGCCTGACTCTTGTATGCAAGTAAGCAATTTTTTCCTTCTAATAAATAATGTAGTTGCATTTGATGAAAAGCACGGGCTAGTGTGCTGAAAATACCCTGTACAAAAATACTTTAATCCTTTTATATTACTTACAAAACAGAGCAAAACAAATGTTTACAGTAAATTGTTTGCAAAACAATTCTTGCGTGTTCTGCTCATGTTTTGTGAATGAGGCCAATGAACTTCACACAAATACCTTTTGTCAAGACAATGAATTTCACAAAATCATTTGAAATCATTGATTTTTATTACATTTAACAGGTAATACATTTCATGTGACGGGTGATTGGTGGCTAATTTTCCCAAAACTACGGGCTACAAGAGCTTGTGAAAGACATTAATAATGCTTTTGAGACTCAACCACAAGCAACAGTTTCCTTAAACCATTTAAACATCCCTCCAGATAGAGAACGATCTCCACAATGCTAAAAATAACAAATGTTATGAAAATCACGTTCTAATACAAAGTCTATTTTTCCTCATTTTTGTATCAGGATGACAGTGGTAATGAAAGAATGATTAAGCAGCAACATGAAACATTGTTAATCTAAATGTAACAACCCCATGAGAGCATGCATTGCTCCTGTGTGTGTGTTGCATTGCCGAGACTGGGCAGTTGGGTCAGATGAGTGTTGAGGAGTTGCAGTTCCCCAATGAACAGAGAGGGGGCGCTAATAATTTCCCTTCCAAGCCATAATTTACCAGTTGCAGTTCCTCGTTGAATAGATAGTGGGCGCTAATTATTTCCTTTCCTATCCATAATCTACAATTGACACATTTCTGTACAGTTTTCACATTTTGCAACCTGGAACGTCCAGTTTGACAATTCGGCAAGAAGAGCTGGAACAGGACTGGACACTTCTTAATTTTCACCCAGTTTAAGTCGGGCAAACTCCTTGGCCAGCTGCAGAGCCTCTTGTATGCAGTGTGTGTTTCTTCCCGTGGCCTGGGCGGACATGTCTTTACCACCTCCTTTTCCATCCAGCAGAGGACACACTTCCTGAACCCACTCACTGGCCTTCAGGCCCCGGTTTGCAACATCCTGGAAATTACAAATATAACAACTGATGATGAATTATTGCCCTCCTGATTTTCTGTTGTTGTGTCTTTAGAACCAATAAAGCTCAAAAATAAGTCAAAACAGCAATGACAAAAAAGTTTACCTGGGGAACTTGGCACAAACAGATAATTTTGCCGGCTTCGTTGTCCACAGTAAAAAGCATAGCAGCAGTCTGAGGAGAACTTGTCTTCAGCAGCTTCAGAGACTCATTCAAAGCCTGTGGAAAGCATTGTGGAATCAGTACAATGTTTATTAAAGAAATGACTGAATTACTTTCAGTTCTACCAACTCCTGATGTGAAAGAACAGGTTGGACATTTACCTTCGCAGATGCTCCGCTCTCCATCTCCATGACGATCAGAGGTTGGTTTGGGTTGCTGTCAATGATCTCCTTCGTCTTCTCCAGGACCTACACGATGTTTTCATAGTTGATTGATCACTTGTTAAGAATCTCTGTAAGTATTTGACGCACTGTTTCATCATGTCTAGGGCTCTTACCCTCTTCTGAACATCAGCCTTGCTGGCACGGTCCAGATCATCCATGATCTTCTTAAGACCCTTCAGAGATTCTCTCATCTCATCCTTCTGCCATTGAGAGATCACTGCAGTGCCCAGAGACTGAATACACACACACATGAAGTACGTTTAAAAGATGTAAATACAAGTTCTATACTGGGCAGGGACACAGTAATTATAAACGTGACTGAAGATCTTACCTCAGTCATATCAGCAATTTCCTTCTGAACATCTTTATTGGGGTTGGCCTGAGCTTTTACTTTCTCTGCCATGGCATCCAGGCCCTGCCTAAGCGCATCAGCTTTCCTCTGGGCCTGATAACACAAGCGTCTCTCTGTCAACCCATTCCACTTCTTAAATGTTTTTTTACATCATTCTTAATACTAATAAGCAAACAACCATGTTGCAACCAAAAAATCAGTCCAAAATGATGTTTCAATGGCACATGATTTGCAAGTCTTTTTACCATTTCAACACAATTAAAGTAATTCATTTTCAAAATAAATACAAGGAACTCTTTAAAGCTGCAATCTCTTTGAAAAATTGCAGATTACTTTACGTAATTTACATTATGTGCGTTGACTTCAACTAAAGCCAATCTGGTGTTTCCCGGGAAACAGGACCGACAGCTCAAATGATACACCATTATTATAAACTTACTGTTGCAAACTGGGGTAAGAAAAAGACGTTTTGAACACTGATCTGTCATGTTCTTGCTTGATTTTTGTTTATTTTTAACAAAAAAAGTTACGGATTGCAGCTTTAAAATTACAGCGTGCTAGCGTGTTAGCCCCGCCCCCTCCAACCTTCTGGGCCTCTGCTCCAGTCACAGCCACAATCCTCCTGATTCCTTTAGCAATGGCCTCCTCCGAAACAATCACAAATGGTGCAGCGTGAGCAGAGTTCCTCAGATGCCTACAGGCGAAAAGATCAAATTGATCAAGCCTCTGGTCTTGTTATAACCAGCTAGCTATAAAAAAAGAACTTGTTCTACATCTGAAGTTTAAAGTCTGGTGTTCATACGTTCCACCGCAGAACTCAATGGAGCTGAGGGAGCCTGCAGGGCTGTTCGGATCAGCCAGCAGCTCTTCTACAGGGACACCAATAGAAACCACTCGGACTGGATCAGGGTACGTCTCATCAAACACAGCCCGAAGGCCCTGGATGGCTTTAGCTGCTGCAAGAGGAGCGTCCAGAGCATAAACCGCCTGGAGGAAGATACGTTCAGATCTTACTCAGTGTGAAAGAAAAAACAAAAGAATACAGAGTAACTTTTTACTGTGTTCAATAGCCAGACTATGAAAGGTTACATAAAGTTCTGTTGGCATCTGCTCTGTGATAACATGGAGAAAGTCTTGTTCATCTTGAAAGTAATACACAGTTTTTGATGGAGTCTCTTTGAGGAAGTCTCCAGCCATTCGGTGGACATCTTTGAAATGCCTTTGTACAGTTAATTCAGTCATACAAGACCAAGTTACATCTACTTGAATGGGGAAAGACAGATATCTCTAAAATCACTGGCTGAGAACACAATTAAACAGTATATTATTTCAGACCAGCTATTAAACCTGACCCTAACCATACCATTAACTCTGTTTCTTAAGTTCAAATTGCGCTATAAATATAAGTTTCCCAGGTCGCTTCAGATACTGCACAGAAACAAAGGCTGTCAAATCCCTCGCAACTTCCTGTACAGAGCTCCTCCCCCAAGTAATTGTTAGTGTTTGGCAATTGGCTAATTCTACTAGAAGGCGGGACTAAAAGTAGCATTGCACTTTCTCACATTCACATTAATAAAACTGTGGCATCTTCTTATTCTATAATCTTTGGTAAAGATGGAAAGTGTGTGGAATGGTCTGACCTTGCCATCGCGAATCATAGCACAGGCGATCTCCTCCGTGCGGCGCACTTCATCCGTGCTCATGGCCCCTTTGGCGGTGAAGTCAAACCTCAGCCGGTCTGGAGCAACCAGAGAGCCACGCTGGTCTGCCTCTCCAAGCACCGAACGCAGGGCAAAGTTAAGGATGTGTGTGGCGGTGTGATTGCTCATGATGGGCCTGCGACGAGACTGAGAAATACAGAGAGGACTTAAGTTGCATATTGCTTCTATGTCATTAACAAAGTACTTCATGCAGACAATCTGTGGTGTCATGGAAGGTTAGGACAATACAAGATGATCCTTATAGCACAGCTTATAAAAATATTCATACAGAAATATATAATGTCCACAAAGAGAAAATCACGGACACGTGTCTCGTACCTCATCCACATGGAGAGTCAGGCGATCTCCAACCTTCAGTGTCCCATACACTGTTCCAATATGCAGAACATAACCTCCCCGCACTTGAGTATTCTTCACTGTGAACTCCATCTTCTACAGAAGCAAAACCAAAGACGACAAAATCAATTAAGCATATCGACAACCAATCAGGTAAAGTCTCTGAAACACTGCTTGGTCTCTTACATCCTCAGCAGAGTCGTTCTCTCGAAGCAAGTAGCCTTCGTCAAAGATCTGTCCACCCTGTTCTGCGTAGAAGGAGGTTTGATCAAGCAGCACTCCACACTCTTGACCCGTGGTCACCTCGTCCACAAATGCACGCTCCCTCCTCAGGGCCAAAACTGTGCCCACTGCCTGTTCAAACTCTGAGCGAGAGGAAAATACCAGTCATAAGACAAAACCTATACACACATACAGGTGTGAATGATAAAGTCCATTTAAGGAAAGTCTCTGGACTTGGCGGCCATTTTTGCAATGCGTCCAGACAGCTATTTCAATCATACAAAACCAAGTTCTACCTTCTGGAATGGGGGATGACAGATATCTCTAAAATTTCTGGGTTTTTAGGTCCTGATGTCTAGCGATAGACGATTGGTTCCTTTCACTAGTAGGCGGGACTTTATTTGCCAGAGCAGACAGGTTTAGCATTACACAATCTGCCATTTGTATTAATAGAACTGAGGCATCAAAGATCTTTGGTAAGGATTAGCAACAACAAATGTGTGGTAGAAATTTTACCATAGTTGCCGTTATCATCTGAAGTGTAGCGGTATTTGGGGCTGTCATCACTGACAGGCACACCCTTGTTCCTCAGCTCCTCGATGGCGTAGATGTCCAACATGATATGGTCTTCATCACCAGAACCTTTGCCCTGAGACTTCAACTGTGTGCAAAACGCCAAAACTTTTTTAATTAGACCATTTATATCAACAACTTAAACAGCAGAAATAAAGACGAAAAAAAACTTCCAACCTGAGCAGCTTTCTTCTCTTCCTCAAAGGCCTCCATGTCCACCCCCATCCCTCTTTCTTCAGCAATCAGAGCCGTGAGGTCCAGAGGAAACCCATAGGTGTCATACAGCAGCCAGGCTGTGTCACCTACAAAACAATTGTGATGTTTCAAACAACAGGTCCAACATAAGATTATTCTATCTGTAAAGAAATGTCCATGACTCTCAGTGATAGTACATCCCCTACCTGGGATGGTCTTGCTGTCTCCCAGACTCTGAATCTTGCGGTCCAATATGCGACGTCCCCGGCTAAGGGTTTTAAGGAACTGTTCCTCTTCCTCGTTGATGATGTCCTTCACCATTTCAGGATCTTTCCTCAACTCAGGAAAAGCATCACCCTGTTAAACCATTGAGTCCATCAGTAAAGCCAGAGATAACACACCAACACACCATTGGACTGTATGATCCTCTAAACCAGGGGTCTCCAATCCATGTTCCTAGAGGTCCACAGACCTGCAGAGTTTAGCTCCAACCTCTTCCAACACACCTGCCTGAATGTTTCTAGCAGTCCAAAAGACATTGATTAGCTCGTTTAGGTGTCCAACAGGGTTGGAGCTCAACTCTGCAGGACCTCAGTGGAGACCTCTGCTCCAAGTAGTACCAATATTTAAAGATAAGAACTAAAAAAAAAGTGTATTTACATGCTGCCATTTAAAACAGTCTGTCTAAATGCTACAGGCATTACCAGAGACTCAACCACCACATCCACAAGCGAGGCAAAGAAGCCCCTCTGTGCGCCGAGCTTCTCATGAGAATATCGCACAGCGCGACGCAGAATCCTCCTCAACACGTAGCTGCCAAAACAAGACCACATACACATATATTAAACACATTCAACCTAAACACACTGTGCTGAGAACGCAGTTAACCATTACAGTCTTCTCACCCCCTGCCTGTGTTGTCAGGTCTGCCACCATCAGACAAAGCAATAGTTATTGTGCGGGCATGATCTGCCAGGACGCGGTAGGCCATGTCGATACCATCTGTATCTTCTGCGCCGACCTTCCCTGTGTACGACCTTGCACCTGTGCCCTACCAATCAAGATCATTCAAGTTATAGAGTAAAATAGAAAAGCACAGAGGCATTATTAGCTCGTAGATTGACTGTTTCTGTCCTATATTGTGATTGTACCTTCTGAATGGCCTGGAAATAAGGGACAAAAAGGTCGGTGTCATAGTTAGACATCTTGTTTTGCAGCACAGAGACCAGGCGTTCCAGTCCCATGCCTGTGTCGATGCTCTTCTTAGGCAAAGGCTTTAAAACAGTCTCTGACTCCCTGTGCAGAGAAACCAAAGCTATATAAATGTACTGTATGCATGCCTGTGTTGGTGTAATGAAATAAATGGGTGGTTAAGTGTCTCAAGTGTGCATGTGTAATGAATTAACCAGCGTTTGCTAGTAAAATAAAGATATCAGCTGTGGTTTACCTGTTAAACTGGATGAACACCAGGTTCCAGATTTCCAGCACATTGGGGTCATCCATGTTGACCAGATGGGCAGCATCTCTGCCTCCGATACGGTCAAAGTGGATCTCGCTGCAAGGTCCACATGGACCCGTGTCTCCCATTTCCCAGAAATTGTCCTTCATACTGCCCGGAAGAATACGACACTCCTCCATTCTGAGATCCAGAAGGAATTATTATTCCTAGTCTTTCAAATTTGATGGTAATGCATTATGTGTTAAACCGTTTTTATACTCACCCCAAGTCCAGCCAGATCTGCTTGCACTCCAGGTCCGGCTCCAGGCCTGCGTCAGCATTGCCCCCAAAATAAGTCACGTAGAGTCTATCGATAGGAATGCCAAACTCTTTGGTCAGAAGATCCAGTGCCATCTCACAGGCCAGGTGCTAGAATGAGCAATCAAAAGGATATAGAGGAACCAAAAACCCAAATGAGCAGTTTAAAAACATAAACATCCCATACATACAACACTATGAAGAAACATACATTATAAATGCTCTCTTCTCTTCATTGTTTACCTTAAAATAGTCTCCAAATGACCAAGAGCCCAACATCTCAAAGAAGGTGTGATGGTACACGTCTTTGCCAACATCATCCAGGTCGTTGTGTTTGCCACCAGCACGAATACACTTCTGAGTATTGGCAGCACGGCGAAGTCTGGCCATAGGGTGGGACGGGTCAATGGTGTTCAGGAAGATGGGCTTAAACTACAGAGATGATGGAGATAAAATGATCAATTATGTTTCATTAATTATGTGCCTAAGTTACTTTTATGTAACTAGGCTCAATTTCTCAGTACCTGGTTCATGCCGGCGTTGGCGAAGAGCAAAGTTGGATCATCTAGCGGGATGGTGGACGACGAATGGACGTACTGGTGTTCGTGACGCCGGAAGAAGTCGATGAACTTCTCACGGATCTGAGCAGCAGTCAGTGAAGAGTCCATGATGCTTGTGGTTTTCCTGTAGGACTAGAGAGGTAAACGAGGTAAAGACAGGAAACCGATTTTACCAAAACAATGGGTGGAGTAAACATGCAGCTAGATTTGGTGGTGTTACAGTCAACTATTACGACTTCTTGTGGACTACTACTGCCTGTAAGAACAGCAGACACTAAAACACATAATAAACTACTTCACTGGGTCAGCGCTAGGCCAGGCAAGAGATTAATCTTGTTAGTGAAAAAGCTAAACTTGTAAACCCACCAATGAGAGACAATCCTTTCCAGGTGCATAATAAATCCCGAGCATGACATGACCATCTCAAATCCAACAACAGTAAAGCCTAAACAAACCATACCAAGAAAAAACACTATTTGGCTCATGCCATGTTAATGCTGCTAAACTAACGCAGGAAACTCAGCAGGTGGAGCTAGTCCACAGTAAACCACCGAAAACCCTGGAGTAACTTAGTCATCACTCCCATAACAACTGTTCCAAAATACAAATGCTTTCCAAATAAAAACACACATCATAACCACTCACTCCATGCATGTCAGAGCCTGGATCTGTTGGTGAACAGTGGTCTAGTGATCCACCATTCAAAAACCATCATATTTGAGTGTACCACAATTTCCTTAGTGTAACTACAAAGCCCCAAACAGGAACAAACTTCATTGTCATAGCAAGAGTGACTAAAACACACCAACTAAAAATCAGCATCACACGCTTAACTATGACAATTTTAACAGAATGAGCAAACCAACAGCACAGGCCAAGACCTGCACAGCAAAGTCACCTGACAGCAGAGGAAAGCTTTGGCACAGAGAAAAGTGAGATGGAGAGCCATAGATTATGATGCTCTATGCTCCTAAACAAGTAAACAGGGTTTAGAGAAGTTCAAACTCCTAAAATAACCAATATAATTAAAATGCATGTACGATATCATTGCCATAAATCAAGAATTGTAAGATCGTGTGATAGCAAAAGGATTTTCACGCATACATGATAAGTAAAAGGATAGAAAGTATAATATAATATATAATAAATGCACATACTGTAATAGGGCGAAATACAATGTTTTCAATGGTTAATGCCACAGGCCAGAATCAAATAGACATTCAGAATAAATCAAGCTAGTGCTTTATCACAAACAATCATGATTTAAATTGTTAGAATAAAGTATTAAATGTCCAGATATTAAAATTATAAGGAATAAAATCGTCTTCAAGTTTCATTTTACAATCGCTCGCTTCCCTAAACACGAGACGAGGCTAAACTGACAATCCAGTCATTGACTGAAACCTCGTGTCATTTCATTCATAAAGCTTCGGGATACGCGCACCCAAGGCAAGTAATATAAAATAATTCAGCACAAACTATCAGAAAATGTATTAAAGTTGTCAAACTTACGAATATTAATTTTAATAACCGCTTCAGTAGCCAGACACACTTCTTGCCCACGCCGGTTGAAACCAAAAGGAGAGATTAAGTCCCTCCCACAACATACATGATTGGTCCAACAACAGGGACTGTCTAGTATACGGGGATTCTATTGGTTTAGGAGGCTGTCCATCAGGTCAAAGACGCGGCTGGTTATGTCAATGCGCAGTGAACGGAATTGGATGATGCAACGATAAAGAAACAGTGGATTTATATTTATATAATGTTTATCTTTATTTTGACATTTAAGTTTCAGACTTACAATGTCATTTGAACTTTCATCCTGGTTAATTTTTATTTAGAGTCATATAAGGTGAAAAATTCATCAATTTTATTATACTTCTGAAACAATCTACCTCCTAAATATAAATGCAGTTCTGCACAATATAAAATGTTCATACAAATCTAAAAGCCATAAAAATAATGTTTAGTTCAATCAAAAATTACTTTCATTATTGTATGTCATTGAGTTTACAGTAAGCGTCTCCTCACAGCAGGTGGCGATCAAATACTACAACTCACACAACGACACATTGTAGTTTTTTTAAAACATATGAATGTTTTATTAGTTTTAAATAGACATAACAAGTTATAAGACTATGAGAGGTGATCGTCCTTATGATAAAAACTGCAACTACTTATTAAACTACATACCTGTCATTAATGTGGTTTGGTGCTTAGTAAGACAACTGTCAGAAAGTTAACAAGTCTTCACTTCACTTTATAAAACACTACAAATAAAATGAACAGTTTTACAAACATTTTATTTTCATTTTGGTGTTCTGCGTTGAGGAGTAATTTGGTTTATACACAACTGGAAAGATGAAAAACAGCTATAAGTAATATTTGCATTGCTCAGATAACATTAAAAGCTGCATTAGGAATGTTTACATTAAAGGTTAAGGTGACCCTGCATGTATGTGACTGGGTATTTTAAACATACAAATGTATTTTATGTCATGGTGATCATATAAAGTAGCACACTGTATAAATAAATAGCACACAAAATACAAACAAACAAAATATGTTATTAGCACAACTGCGATCCATTTAAATATTTTGCATCCATATTACAATTTACAACCTACTAACTAGTGTATGGTTCTACCCAGCTAACAATTTTAGTTTGTAAGAATGTTTTCCAAATGTTTCCATTAAGTAACAACAACGTTAAAATGTTTTTTTGAAAGTCCTAGAAACCTACAGGTTTTTAGATGTTGTATTAACGTTATTGCTTTATTATAAGAACAGTATTCCAACATTTATAATTCTGTAACATTTTAAAAATGTTCCACTAAGAACTTAAGAATAACATTTTGATATGATATATAATGTTTAAAAAAGTTCTACCAACGTTGCTGCAGTAAAGTTTTAAAACTTCAAAAGAACGTTTAGAGAAAACTTTCTCTGTTAGCTGGGTAAATGGTACATGCTTGTTTAGATTTCTGGGACAGCATTCCTGTTTTTCTTTCTTTGCCGGACAATGATAGTGGCTTCTCCCTTAACATCTTTCAGTTTGTCTGAATCAAAGTCGACCAGCAGTTTCCTCAGGCCAACACGGGTGGGCTTGAAAGAGAATTTCACCATCACATCCTGTCCAGGTTCAATTTTACCACTATAAAAAAATCAGAGACATACAGTAATTTAACAGTATGGCTGACTGTATTAATGATGTCATACTATATACTGGGTCTTTGTTATCCTAGAATGACATACAAATGACGTACTGTGTTTTTATTTCCCTTGATTCAGTTAGCCCCGCCCCCTCCACGGTAAACACGCCTTCCTGAAGGCTAACAGGCAAGGGATTGGTGAAGCTGATATGTGCCGTCAGTTTACGTGATACAGCTGATTTCCCAATAATCTGGAAAAAGAGAAACTGAGAGTTAGCGGTCAGCACTGAGGGCTAAGGACATCATGCTAGGAAGCTATGCTAGTGTGTTTCATACGTTGATATGGAGTGTTGGCATTTTCAGGGGAATGTTGATTTCATGCAGAATTATGCTGCCTTGCTGATCGTTGGGTTGAAGGAGGGCCGTGACCCTTATAATGTGATGTTCAGACACACATGCGCCATAATGGTCGTACTTGAGTTGCAACACTTCTTTATGAACTACAAAACAGACACAAATATGTTTTGGCTATCATTGTTACTGGCCCCAAACACTTCAGCCACATCTGAAAATATATAAACGTTATTGCATTATATTTGGCTTTCACATCGCTTGACTTAGTTTGACATGTCTTATTTTGTTGTTTAACACAATGCAGTACATTTTAAATGTGTCCTAAGTGTCCAAATTCATTTGGGAGTTAGTGAATGTAACAATGTATATTGAATGTGAATGTAACACTTTATATTTAAGGTTTTCCAGCAGTACCTTTGTGAGCAGGAACTGTAAGAGAAGTCGTTGCTCTCTGGCACTCGCCCAGGTCGATACTATTGTAAGTTACTGCGTTGGATGTGACAGTGAGCTGTGCATCTGTGTCTTCTCCTCCAGTATTATACACCTCTACAGTCACATCAAAGTCTGTGCCGTAGATAGCTGGAGCGTGTTTGATGAAGAGTTCCAGCTGTCCTGGATCTTCATTCTGTTGAGCCACTTGTCTTCCTGCCTTGTCATAAATCTCTCGCTCCTTCATTGAGCCTGTGGTGGAATTAAATGTAATACTCATCAACACATAAGAATCAATCAACACTGAATAAATACATTTCAACCTTTTTGCTTTTTTTTTAATTTTGAGAGAACTTTTAGAGAACATCAGCCAATGTTCTGAGAACATTCCCTGTTAGCTGGGGATTTTTCCAAAACCAAAATGAAATATAATTGATGTAATATTAACTTCAGTTTTGGACATTACCTTCAGGATATTTGTAGTTAGCAGTAACGTCCTCTCTGAAATCTCCATACACACTCTTGGTGCTCATGTTCCGCCCCACAATTTTGCTGTTTTGGGACACTCTGAATCGTTCCCCATCCGGATGAACAATCCAGACGACCAGATCCGAGTTCACCTCGGAGAACACAAACGGAGTGTCATACTTTAACCCCAACTCTCCCTCCTTGACTGCTCGGACTGGACAAGGCCCACAGCAGAAGACACCTGTGAGAACATGGAAGAGGTGGATGAAGGAGAGCAAGTTCATTTCAATCTACAGAAGGAAACTCAAGAAGCTTTTATTCTGGATACATCAAGGAGCAAAACATACTGAAAAGAAGACACTAATGACAGTATTGTAGTACAAAACCTACCATCACTTTTTTCTTGAGGGGTGGGATCTAACACCTGCCATCCATCGTAACCTTCTGGAAGATCATCACGTTTCATCCAGCACTCCACCCAGCAGTGGAAATTCCTGA
>JAZGTK010001482.1:26286-39507 GCA_036877625.1 Ambastaia sidthimunki | reverse complement strand
TGAGGCTACTAAGAGCTACTAAGAGAATCCTGGCGTATTCTCTCCAGAACTCCCGGGAGCAGAGCGATTGGGGGAAAGGCGCAGGTGTGGGATGCATCAATCGCAAGTATTGCGCGGGACGAAGAGCTCCCAGTGCCGGGCCCTGAGAAAGGAACCAAGGTTTCCTCCACATGTCTAAGGCACGTGAACTTGATCATGCAGAACGGATTTCCCCTTGGGGAAAACCCCTTGGTGTTGAGCCACCACTGTAGGGGCCTCATGTACAGCAGGCCAAAAAGGAATTACATTGGACGCAGCTGCCATCGGACCCAGCAGTTCCTGAAACTGCTTTACCATAAGTGACCGGCCTTCTTTTACTCTCCCACACGACACCAAGATAAGTGGTTTTCTGAGCTGGAGAAAACACTTTTGTCTCGGCGTTCAGTCTGAACCCCAGTTCTTTCATGTGGGCAAGAACGACATCTCAACGTTGAACCGCCAACTGCTCTGAGTGAGCTAATATCAACCGATCATTGATATAATTAAGTATGTGGATGCCCTGGTGTCACAGGGGAGTCAGAGCTGCATCCACACACTTAGTGAAAGTGCGGGTGAAAGTGCAAGGCCAAATGGAAGAACCGATACTGGTAAGCTTCGCCCCTAAGGCAAACCTCAGGAACTTCCTGTGTTGAGGAAGGATAGAGATATGAAAGTATGCATATTTCAGATCTATCGTGACAAACCAGTCCTCAGACTTGATTTGAGACACAACCTGTTTTACTGTGAGCATCCTGAACTTCAGGATGACTGAGCAGTTCAGGAAATGCAGATCTAAAATGGGATGATCCTTCTTCGGAACAATGAAGTAGCAGCTGTAGAGCCCGGACTCTCTGTGTTGAGGAGGGACCACCTCGATGGCCCCACAAGAACGCCAGATTCCTTAGATCTGAAGCCACACAGTTTATCAGACGATGTGAAAAGGTTTTCTTCTTTGAAATTGAATGGTTTCAGTTGGGACCCGATCACAGCTAATACAAAAGCTCTTTGAACTCTTCATTTGTTCAAAGTGTTTAAAACCATCAGCCTTGTAACTTCAAAGAGTAAATCAATGTTTACTGCTTGAAACTTTTGGTTTGCTGGGTCAAAAACTTTTAGTATCTTGCAATAAAGATGAAGCTAGGTCCTGTCACAGATTGGACCAATCCCATAGGCTCCACATGAGTGAGCGTTTATTCCATGGGCATAATCATTATGCTAGTCTGAGAAAGTTTTATAAGTTTTATTTAAGGTATTTCCATACCCTTACATTAGTAACAGAATTAAACATTCTAGCATCATGTTAGATTGTCTTAAAACATGCTAGTGTCATGCTAACATCAACCTAAAACATGCTATCATCATGTTAACATCATGCTTAAACATTTTAAATAAAAAAAATGTTAATGTTTAAAGCTTTAAAAACTACTACAGTCCTAATTTCTACTACAGTCCTATTAAACTATTTTAGAATTTTAGACTAGGCTTTCTTTCCAGTTACTTTTGTCCACCAACAATAAATATATATCTTCTAATGTCTTAAGAATAATACAGCTGTGTCTAAATGGCCTGTCCACCTTTGATCCAAGAGACATAGTAATTATCTGGTGTCATGGGCTTTCTGATAAACTTGTGAAATAAATCACAAAGCCTTGAACTACGCTTTTAGTTGGCATCCCACGATTGGGAAGGAGTGTTTACAGCTTAAGTACTAGGCAGTTGCTAGAAAATTACTCTTTTGCCCTCTTTTGTCATCACTGTAACATTAATAACAATCAAAAAAGTAATTGATCAAACATTGGTTAAACAAAGGGCTGGGTCTGCTTGCTGGTAAATTCATGTTCATACATGATTTCTTAATGCTAATTTACTTGTAATTTATCAGTAAGGATTATGTGTGTGAAAGGGGCTTACATCTCTATTAGCCCCTTTGCGTTAATTAGTAATTGGCCCCTCAGTAATTAGGTTATAAGTTGACAGTAAGGGTAATATAAATCACAAGGCAGTGATTTGTTGGTGGCAAATCACTGACAGGAAAGTAAGTTTAGGTTTTATGCTGATTGTTTTTACTGTTTCATTGTTTGTTTTAAACAGAATATAGATTTATTTTGTGAAGTGTAGCATGAGTTGGAACTGGAAATTTAGGTCCCACATTATGGAAGGTGACCGAATAAGAGATGGCTGTCCTTAAAGATTTGTTTTAAAATGTAACATTTAATATTAACAGGGTGTCCTGTTATTAAAAATTTTTGAAGATGTCCCAAGACTCACTGTTCTTAAATTTTTGCTGTATGTATAGTTCTTACGGCGTCATGCATTGCACAGAGATGCTTTGAATTAACCTGTCAATAAACTGACGCCTTTTATAGAATCCTTATGGCCATGCAATTCCTGGGGGGAGCTAAATTAAGGCTTAAACACTGGCCTTAATGACAGTTACCTGCATCCTCCTACCTGTAACGAAGGGTCAATGGCACAGGGATCCAAACACAGCATTTTATTAAAACAGAGTCAAAACAGGAACAACACAGGCAATCCAAAAACTGTAACAGAGTCCAGGCAATAGATCAGGGCAGGCAGCAAACAACAAGGGTAAATCCAGAGACAAAATGGGGTCAAGGGCAGGCAGCAAACAATCAGCAATGGGTACACAGTCCAAGGTAAAGCCAGGCAAAGATAACAGGGAAAGCCGCTCAGAATTGATCACACGGGGAAAATCAAGACTTTGCCCCAAGCAGCAGCACAGGTGAGTTTACTTATTTGTACACTAAGTACAAATAAAATTTAAACCTGATGGGTCGTAGATATAGGGATCCATTCGCAGCATTTATTTAGAATAGTTGTACAGGCACAGATCAAAAACCAGAAACAGGAACAATGGAGGCAGGACAGATCAGAAACAGTAAACAGGCAAGGGTCGGGGCAGGCAGCAGACAAGGGATAAACAATGAACAGGCAAGGGTCRAGGCAGGCAGCAAACAAGAGAGTAATCCAGGAAACAGGCAAGAGTCGGGGCAGGCAGCAAACAAAAGAATAATCCAAAAGGCAGTCCAGGTAAACACAAGAACCAACACAAGGAAAACTGCTCAGAATGTTTGCTGGGCAAAACAAGACTTCGCCCAGAACTGGGAAATGCACACAGTTTATATAATGTCCATAATCATGTTAACAGGGAACAGGTGCGTGATGAGGGGGAAGTGGTCAGCCCCAGGTATGTGGGCTGATGGGAAATGTAGTCCAAGTGACAGTTCAGGTGACGGTTCCCACTAATGACCAGAAGGGGGCAGTGTGGGAACCTCGACGTAACAGAGACCCCCCTACGAACGGCTCCCGATGTGAGCAGGATCCCGGAGCGGGACCGGAGAGAAGAAATCACCAGCGAGGACGAAGATCCAGAGGGCCAGAGCGGAGTGGGGCTCACCGAAGCAGAGGCCTGGATCCGGAGGGACGCGGTGGAGCCGGTGCGACGGAGGACGAAGGTGGAGCCGAAGGGATGGAGGAGTCAGACCAAGCCGGTGGGATGGCGGGATGAGGTGCAACTGGAGGAGCAGAATCCTGAGGCGCGGGAAGGTCGACGACAGACCGGGGCGGAGTACGGAGGACGAAGGATCCTGGTGGAGCTGGTGGAGTGACGGGACAGGGTGGAGATAAGGGAGCTAGATAGCTGAGCGAAGCGGCAGGGTCCACGGGCTGAGGCAGAGACCAGGAATCTCGGATCGGAGGGGAAGCAGAGGGATCCTCCGGCCGCGGCGCTGGCAGAGGCTGGAAGGACCGCAGCTCAGCCACCGCGCAGGTGTTGTCCTGAGGGTGAGTGGAGGGCATGACAGCTAATGTCAGCAACGTGGCCGATGTCTGCAAAGCAGGGAGGGTGGGTGGGAGGGAGCGCCTGCTCCAACCCCAAAATAACAGAATTAACAGACACCGGAAAGAGCTCACCCTCAGTGCTCTCGCGGCGAGCACAGCTTTCCTCCTCCACGATGTCTACCACCAGCTCAGACGTCTGCTCCTGCCTCCGATCTGGCGATGCTTGGTTGGCCTCAGGAACCTCTGGAACGGGCTTGGGCACTGGGACCTCCGGAACGGGCTCGGGCACTGGGACCTCCGGAACGCACACGGCAACTTGGCCAGTATGCGTACCATAAGGTCCGGATCTAAAAAAAAATGGTGCGGCGCTTGAGCTGGTAGGCCAGCGGTCCAAGTGGCGAATGCTGCTGGATCGGTGGGTGGCGAAGTCTTCTGTAACAATGGGTCAGAGACATAGGGATCCATTTGCAGCATTTATTTAGAATAGCCTTACAGGCACAGATCAAAAACCAGAAACAGGAACAATGGAGCAAACAAGAGAGTAATCCAGGAAACAGGCAAGAGTCAGGGCAGGCAGCAAACAAAAGAATAATCCAAAAGGCAGTCCAGGTAAACACAAGAATCAACACAAGGGAAACCGCTCAGAATGTTTGCTGGGCAAAACAAGACTTCGCCCAGAACTGGGAAATGCACACAGTTTATATAATGTCCATAATCAGGTTAACAGGGAACAGGTGTGTGATGAGGGGGAAGTGGTCAGCCCCAGGTATGTGGGCTGATGGGAAATGTAGTCCAAGTGACAGTTCAGGTGATGGTTCCCACTAATGGCCAGAAGGGGGCAGTGTGGGAACCTGGACGTAACAATAACATTCTGTTGAACATCTCCCATTGTGCTCCACAAAAGAAAGAGATTTAGAACAAACAACATAAGTAAGTGTTGAGAGTTTTCATTTTTTTTTAAGTCTATTTTTGTTTTATTAATATAAAGTAATTTTCTCTGTATTTACCCACACAAGCATTAACATTGTCAGGCCAGTTACCACGCAGGCTGAGCAGGGAACAAATAATTCATAGCACTCCCTTTGGGATGGAGTGTCCAGTATCATGTCACCTGACCAACTGTTACCACATGCAATTCACTGCAGCACTACACAAAAGATCTAAAGCACCTCACCATCACATTTACAGACATATTAGACCTAAAATGTCTTAAAAAAAGCAACCACTAGGCAATCTAATTACAATTTTTTTTCTTATTTTGGCAAATAAAAAAGCCAAACATTATTCACCAATACAGATCATTCTAAAGGTTGTAATTTGAAGTCACATATATAACAGCAATCTGTGCTGCTGTTAACATTCCCATGAGCACCAGCAGGAAGTCTGGGTTGAAATTGATTGTAAGTGTTAAATTATTTAGGCAAGTCCTCACCATTTAAATGAGTTTCTTTGGTTACATTCAGAAACGCTTTCATGGCAAAACAAGGGAAGATTATCCCTCACAGGCCCCTTTGGACAGACCAATATCTCTTAGCTGTCAGACAGAGAAATACCAGTATATGACAGTATATGACAACACATAAACACAGCAGATAGATTCCAAGTGAGGTAAGATGAGTGAGAGGTCACATGACACGCACACGCACACACACCTTTACTTATCTAAATGAGGAGACATTCCATAGACTTCTATTGTTTTTATACACAGATCGTTATAAACAATATAACTTAACTCTAACCCACACTCTAACCTTAACACTTACAGAAAAGGTCATCCCCAAAAGGAGGTTTTGCTCAGATTGCCCCAAATGCAATATTTGTACAGAAATACCAAACTTTTATTTAAATTTATGGTTTATTTATCTGTTCATATTTCAGACATTTAAATGTTAAAGATTACAGAAACCTTATGTTTTGTGCTCTGAGGCCTGGCCTGTCACTAAATTATGTGCTGCATTTTAAATTCTTAAATTACATTAAGTGCTTTAAAAAGAAGACAAAATCTTAACAGAGGATCTTGGCGGTGTCATATTTTTACTTGTGAAAGAGACAGTGGCCCTGTAAAGGCTGTTATTATAGTGTCTTGTGTTACTCTACAGGTTAAGATGATTGACTCTGACAGCTCATTTTATCATCTGCATTTACAAACTGTCAAACCTCATGAAAGCAAAGCATTACTCAGAGATCACAGAGCAATGATCCATGATACACGATGTACACACGATTAAAATGATGATGCATCTGCTACTTTAACAATAATTATAATATTATAATATATATGCAAAGTGACAGTGGTGAGTAAAAAGGTGAGTAAATTTTTCAGATTTTCATTTCTGAGAGAAAGATAAGATCAGACAGAGCTAATAAAATGCAGTAAGCATCTAACCAGAAGTGCAAGAATATAGTGATTTATATATACAGATAATTGCTGAGTACTGCAGCATACAGAAGCTATAACTTACAGTATGTACAGTGGAGTTAAAATATACGATATTCACAGGAAATGTTCGTAATATGAACAGCAGGTGCAAATGTAGGGTTAGGTGTGTATTATGAACAGCAGCAATACAAATACAGATGGTTATATGTGCAAATAACATTGTTATACAATATACATTAACACACTAGTGCAGGTGTAATTAGACGGGTGGTGTGGAGTCACAGGGTCACAGCAGGGTCACAGCCTCTTGGAAGAGGCTCTTCCTGAGCCTACTAGTGCGAGAGCGTAGACCCCTGTAATGCCTGCCGGATGGAAGGAAGGTAAAAAAAGTTAATTATTAGGTCCGCCCAGCCAGCGGTTGTAGTAAATGTTCTCGATGGTAGACGCAAGACATAAGACACAAGAAATAAGGACGCTGCTGTGCATATTTGACCAGGGTGGAGGTGGACCATGTGAGGTCATTGGAGATGTAGATGCCAAGGAACTTGAAACTTGACACACACTCCACTACAGCTCCATTGATGTAGATGGGGGTGTGTGCATGGCCCTTAGTCTGTCTGAAGTCCACAATGATCTCTTTGGTCTTCTGGGTGTTTATATCGAGATTGTTGGCAGCACACCACACAGCCAGGTGCTGTACCTCATCTCTGTAGGCCGAATTATCTTTGATAAGACCTACCACTGTACAGAGGAGGGCTCATCACACAGCCCTGTGGCACAGCAGTGTTCAGGGTGATGATGGAGGAGGAGATGTTATCCAACTTAACAGACTGGGGTTTTGTTAGTCAGAAAGTCCAGAGTCCAGTTGCAGAGGGATGTGCTGATTCCAATATGGCTAAGCTTGGAGATCCACTTGAAGGGGATTACAGTGTTAAATGTAGAACTAAAGTCAAGAAACAGCATTCTGACATGTGTATTGTAACTGTCCAGGTCGGTTAGGGCAGAGTGGAGTGTCGTAGCAATGGTGTCGTCTGTTGACCTATTGTGGCAATAGGCAAACTGGTGTGGGACCAAAGTAGCAGGGAGACAGGATTTGAGGTGGGACGGAACCTGTCTTTCAAAGCACTTGGACAACGATAGGGGTGAGTGTGACGGACAGAAGTCATTAAGGACAGAGGCATGTCCGTTAAGACCTTGTCCAGCTGCTTCGCACAAGCCTTAAGCACGTGCCCAAGTTTACCATCAGGGCCAGCAGCCTTGTGTGCATCCACCCTGCTCAGAGTGGAGCAAACATCTGAGGTGGGGAGTGTGAGGCCCATTAGATACCCTTCCTCAGATAGGCTTGGGCTGAGCCTATCATGCTGTTGATGTATTCCAGGACATAGGTGGAGAAAGTGTTAATGTTTATCTGAAAGTTAGTGGTGGCCTAGGCAGCAAACACACTCCAGTCTGTGTGCTGGAATTGATGCTGTAGAGTGGAGTCAGCACCTTCAAGCCAGATCTTGATGGTTCTCATTGTGGGTTTCACATGTTTAATGACTGGGGTATACTTGGGGAGCAGGAACAAAGAGAAATGGACACACTGACCCAGGTGGAGGAGGGGTGTGACTTTGTAAGCATCAGTCACATTGGTGTAAACATGGTCTAATGTTTTATGTCCACCCCAGATTTAAGAGGAGCCAGCCTGCATCATTCATTCAGATTTTGTTCTTCTGAGCCAAACAAATGTTTGTGTCCATCAGCTTTACTAACAGAGAAACTTTGCTGTCTTCACTCTCTGTCTACCAGCACTCTCTTGCCTTGTCTCATGTTGAGCTTCCCCTGTTTACTTCAGCAGCTGAGTTACAGCTTCCTAAACAGTGAATTTTCTTTTTTGCTAAAGGAGCTCAAACATTTGACCAGCATCTTTTTAAAGATGTCTTTCCATCACTGCATTTCTGGATGTGGCCAGTTTTTTTCATTGTTAGATGGCCTTGACTGGTGCCTCAGTCCTCAATTACAATGGCATGCGAAAGTTTGGGCACCCCTGGTAAAAAGCTCTGTTAATGTGAAAAGTTAAGCAAGTGGAAGATGAAATGATCTCCAAAAGGCATAAAGTTACAGATAACACATTCCCTTTATATTTAAAACAAAATCTTTTTTTTATTTTCATCTTTTACATTTTCAAAATAACAGAAAAGGAAAAGGGCCAGCAGCAAAAGTTTAGGCACCCTGCATAGTTAGTACCTAGTAGCACCCGCTTTGGGAAGAATCACAACTTGTAAACACTTTTTGTAGCCAGGCTACAAGAGTCTTTTGAGGGATTTTCACCCATTCTTCCTTACATATGTCTTCCAGTTCTGTTAGATTCCTGGGCCTTCTTGCATGCACTGCTCTTTTGTGGTCTAGCCACAGACTTTCAATGATGTTTGGGTCAGGAGACAAATGGCAAAACTTTTTAGCTTGCGCCTCTTGAGGTAGTCCATCGTGGATTTTGAGGTGTGTTTAGGACCATTATCCATTTGTAGAAGCCATCCTCTTTTCAACTTTTTTACAGATGGTGTTATGTTTGCTTCCAGAATTTGTTGGAATTTAATTGAATCCATTCTTCCCTCTACCCGTGAAATGTTCCCTGTGCCACTGGCTGCAATACAACCCCAAAGCATGATTGATCCACCCCCATGCTTAACAGTTAGACTGGTGTTCTTTTCATGAAATTCTGTGCCCTTTGTTCTCCAAACATACCTTTGCTTATTGTGGCCAAAGAGTTCTATTTTAACCTCATCGGTCCACAGGGCTTTTTTCATGTATCAGGCTAAAATGTATCAGGCTTGTATAAATGTTCTTTGGCAAAATGCTGAATTTTTATGCTGAATTTTGTGGTGAGGATGCAGGAGAGGTTTTCTTCTGATGGCTCTTCCACAAAGGCCATTTTTGTGCAGGTGTCGCTGAACAGTTGAACAGTGTACCACAACTCCAGAGTCTGCCAAATCTTCCTGGAGGTCTTTTGCAGCCAAAGGGGGGTTCTGTCTTGCTTTTCTAGCAATCCTACGAGCAGTTCTCTCTGATATTTTTCTTGGTCTTCCAGACCTTATCTTGACCCCCACTGTTCCTGTTAACTGCCATTCTCCTGCTTTGTAGGCATCAATCATTTTCAAAGCATTGAAATTTGCATCAGGGTTAGTGGTTTAGTGTATTGGACTTGAGGAGTAGATATACCAGATCCCCATGGCCGAGGCTGATAAAGAAAAAACTGCAGTTATTCCAGTTGCTTAAAGGTTGTCCATCACAGAGGCTGAAGGGGAAAGACATCAGAAAGCAGGCAGGTACAGACTGCTTTAAGCCCTCAGATCCACTTGTCTCTTAATGGGATGATAGCTGTGAAATAGATTTTCAAGAGCTAAAATTGTTTGACACAAGCTCCAGTTTTGGCATTTTCCAATTCTCAGTTACCATATGTGATACATGTTGATGCCAGTGTGGATGGACCCGGTGGTGTACTTTACCAGCAATAAAGTAGGCAATAGTCGACAGGCTACACGATTATCTCTAGTGATCTCTAGTGATAGAGTGATTTTCGAGGTCACTGGTTGTTGGCAGTGTTGTCTACTTACCAGTGGAGGAAAAATATTTTTATGCTGATTTCTTATCAAGACGACTCTCCGGTCAGTCCGGGAGTTGAAAAAAACTGGCAGGTGTGGGGGATCTGGAAAGCGCTTGGTTGACTAAGGTGAGTGTTTCTTGTCAATCCACATTTTTTGGCCACTGGATATTTACCTGACTTACGGCTTTTCTAAGTGCTGCTCAGAAAAAAGATCCCTGTCTTGGAAAAGTGTGGTCTGCAGTTTTGCCGAAGCACCCTGCTGGCAGTGTAAAGTCTGATCATCCAGATATGAAACTCCTAAAGAAAAAATGGAAACGATTGTCAGTTAATCAAGATCTTTTGAACAAGGTTGTCATTAACAAAGACAAAAGAGAGATGTCAATTAGTGTTTCCAGCAGAGTTTTGAGGTATTGCGTTAAAATGTCTAAATGATAATAATGGTTATTTAGGTATTAAGAAAACCTAGTGGTAAGGGGTAGGTTTTTGGCCTAGGATGAAATAATAAGTGGAAGATTACTGTAAAAGTTGTAGCCGTTGCATTATAAGAAAGACTTCAAAAAAGTACTTTATTTCTAGTCCTTTGGATTTTTGTAGTGTGCATTGATTTCCTATCCATTGAGCCAGACACCCAGATTGTGGAAAATGTGTTGGAAGTTACTGATCATTTCACTCTGTGTGCTCAAGTTTTCTTGTGCAAGGACCAAAAGGCTTTGGCGGTTGCAAGAACTTTGTGGAAGAAGTATTTAATTCATTATGGTCTGCCAAGGATACACGGATACACAGTGATAATTGCTCTTGCATTTCATTGCTTTTTATATGCACAAGAATATGAACAAGTAACAAATAGCAGCATATGTTACATTCATGTAACATCTCCATGCTGCTATTTTTGCACTCTGCACTTTACTCTACTGCACCTTTTTACCTTACCGTTGCACCCCAACAATATACCTCAAGTATATATACCTCAAACTGACTTTACTTCAAGCACACTATATAAAATGTCTTTTTGTATATTTTGTGTTTATTGCTTATTTAATAAGATGTCTGTCTGCACTTTTGTTATATGTTGTTGTGTTATATTAATACCTGCACATTTGGAGTTTGGGGAAACGCAATTTTGGTCCTCTGTGTAATTACTGTTACATGGTCAGATTGACAATAAAGTTCACTTTGACTTTGATCAAGGCCAGGATCTTGAGATCTGGGTGATCCGAGAGATGTTGACCATGTTGGGGGTAAAGAAGTCCCATGCTTTTTCATACCATCCACAACGTGAAAGGTTTAACAGAATCCTTCTTAATATGCTTGGCACTCTAAATGCTTACCGAAAAGAGCCAACATATAACTGCACACAAAAAAAGGCAACTTGATATACACCTTACTTACTAATGTTTGGGAGTCAGCCTAGGTTGCCAGTGGAAGTTTGTTTTGGGGTGCAATCTAATGATCTTTTGCCAGTTATCTATTAGAAATATGTAGACAGAATGAGACAACAATTAAATAATGCTTATGAGTTGGCAAATGATGCATTTCTGCGTACAATTGAGGACAACTCGATTAGGTATGATTGGTCAGATTTTTAGCCCCAGAGAAAAGGTACTAATTGAAAATCTTGAGTTAAAGAGTAAGCACAAACTTGCAGATCGCTGGCATTCGATACCATATGTGGTAGAGCATAAATTATCCAACTTGCCTGATTATGAGTTGTAATGTGAAATTGGAAATGGGCCCAAAAAGTTTTTCATAGAAACCACATTTTGTCATTGAAACCAGGCGTAAAGGCAAGTCTTGATAATGAAAACTCAAGCCATCCAAAAGTTTGTAAGCCTAGAAAAAATAAACTCAGCAGCAAGAGCCAATGACTGAGCCAGCTGCCTCTTTGCAGGGGAGTTTCCATTTTCAGAGTTAGTATACGGCTATGGTCCACTCTGATCATACTCCTCTAGAGGTAGAGTTCCAGAATCAACACCAGTTAAGTGAGGTCGGAGTTGTGCCTTGGGTAAATGATACTACTTATGTGAGTCAGGTGTTAGAAGATTGAGTTAAGAATGTAGAAAAAAAAAGAGATCGGTGGCAGTGACATGGTTTCGTAAATGACAGAACGAATGAACAGCAGATTAAACATTAACCCACCTGGTAATCTACTCGTGTCTAGTGTCCATGTGGGTCTAGATGTAGAACCATCTGATGTGCATGATAATCCACAGATTTGAAGATCGGAGAGGCAACAGAAATGTCCCGAGAGGTTTATGTACCCTGATTTTTATATACCCTGAGGTTTATGTACATCTGGTCTGTACATGGTGTTCATTTGGTGTTCGTTTGGTGTTCATAATCACCAAATGACACATGCTCGCATTGATAGACATCTTCTAACACCTCCACCTCTCCTTGTAATTCTGCAGACACTTATAAAAGTAAAGTTTGGAAGGGCTGTTTCATTTAGTACAATTTGACTGCAGCTTCTAGATATTTAGAAATATAAAATCCAGGTTGTTTGTATTTATTAAGTCATTGATTAGAAATGATTTATTTTTAAGTGAACAGATGTTTAAAGCATATAGTGGGGACACATATCACTGAGAGCTATTATCAGTTGATTTTGGTTCACCTACAGCAGATGGAGCAGAATAGCCACGATCTGTGGCCCTGCAGAGTAGGGCTCAGTCGGGATTGTGTCCATGCACAGTGATTGTGTATCAAGCGCATGTCCAATTTAAGTGCTGAAATGAAGTCCTGTGGTCATTCATACTCTGTCCAGGTGTGTGTGTCATTTAGGTTGTGTGGGTTGGCACACACTGCTAAAGGATGATGGAGGGAAAAGATATTGTCCTTTAGCACTCTTGCACCAAATTTGTTTGGGTGAATGCTATCCTGGTAAATTGTTGGCTTTGTTGCGTGTTGTTTTATAGCCGTGTATTATGCCCAGGCAACCTTGAAAACATATTTGTTCCTCTTTCTTGGAGTGGTCCACTGATGAATGGTTAAACTTTTTCGTTGGTCTTCCCTGTTTTAAAGAGTTCATTCAAATCTTTAAGAAGCTGCAGTTCTGACTGTTCTTCCAGAATATAATTCTTTACAAATAGCTCACATTAGCAGGTAGCAGTAGACTGTAAACATCTTACCTCCTTCCCACTTACACATTTCTGATAATAAAAAGACAGAAATGTTAGTGAGGAACAGTTTGGGAAGGGATCCGATCAGCACCTCCAACCTCCTGACATCAGTGGAGTTTAGTCAGAGTGCATCCAGATTTCGATCTGTAGTAATTTCACTTACAATAAGTTCTTTCTTAGAAATGGATCTGATGTTAAACAGCCCAAATTTTATATTCTGAATGATATCTGTTGATTTATCAACAGATTTATCCTTACTATATTCAATAATCTGCTAAAAACCTCTTTCACAAATACCTGACAAGTATGAATTAATAAAA
>JAZGTK010001482.1:0-26279 GCA_036877625.1 Ambastaia sidthimunki | reverse complement strand
AAAAAACTAACCCCTTCTCTGTAACAGATAATAATGACAAGTTTATTGGAGAGAACAGGTAAGTAGACAGGAATACTGAAACAGGTGAGTATTGGTAATTTTGGTTGATTGTGGATCTGGAACTGGGATTTGACAGTGCTTGCTTTGTTTCCTTTTTTTTCCCCCTAGGATGGCGAGGGTCGAGAGATCGAGACTTCCTTTTCCTAGGATGGCGTGGGAGAATGGAGAGCAGCGAAACCAGGAGAATGCATGGACACACACCTCAGCAAAACAGGACCACAGACTAGGGAACACAGGTAAGGAATACAGGTTGGTACATGATCTAGTGATTAGCATACGATACCAGTAGGAGTCCACACCACATTGACAAGACCGGACAGTGAGTGAAGCTGAGGTGTGCGTTTATGAATGGTAGTCCTTAATTGGGGAAATGAGAAACAGGTGCGGGTGATCCGGAAACTGGTGAGGTGTAATGTGGTGATAGGTTGTGGAGAAGGCTTGATGAAGTGCAGCAGGTGATGGCGATTAGAACTCCGGTGACTGGGAACGTGATGGAATGGGCATGGCAGGTTGATTTGTGACATTCTCCTCTCTCCCAACAGGTATCACATCAAGCAAAGAAATGTTGTACTCTGGGCAAAACTGTAACTGTGTACGGCTGATGTTTATTGTCATCTTCTGATTTATCGCTTCTTTGTTTTCCCCACATTGTAAGCGCCTGCAAAATGCCTAAATGTAAATGCCTAAATATTATCATTTTCAGTTTTAATATCAATCAGGTTTTTCGCTAATTTAAATAATAATATGAATTTGTTGGTTTGGGGAACAGACACAGTTGGTGTATATTGACTATGCTGCCACCCAACAGTCACCCAGCTACCTTGCCGCTTCAGGTCTAATGTCTGGAAACAACGTAGTTCATTACTCACTGTAAGGCAGCTGATACCCAGGACATGACCTCAGTTTTACCTCTGCCTTCCCTCTCACTCTCATTCCTCTCTCTCCCTCAAGTTCAGATCAATGGAGCTCACTGAACATATTTGTTCAACATACAATTTGATGTCATTGAGGTTCAATTTTCGTGTTTGGTATAATTTTAAAGGTTATGGTGTGAAAACATAATATAAACTTTTGTATTCTGTTGATCATTTATTGTTTCTGAAGAGAGATCTTGAGAACTTGTAGTTGAATAGAGCAGGGAGCACATCAAGACCTCCAGAATCTGTCTATCACCTGATTTAGCAAGTTGTATAATTGTGACTAAAATAATTATTATTATAGATTGGAGCAAACATGGGGTGGCCAGATTTAATAATTGTAGTTTAATAATATTAGTTTAACCGACAACCTTTGAACCTAGAATCAGACTAACAGTTGTGAATAATCAAACCCTAAATTATGATCAACAGGTAATTTGGAAACCCCAGCCTAAATTTCATAAAAAATTGGAGTCAGATTGGAATTAGCCGTGGAGTCAGTTAAACAAAATTTTAATAAACTGAGAAAACTTTGAAAAAATGCTATGGAAAGAAAGTACATGTGAGACACCTTCACCTATGCCATTGGATTTTGTCGTTTTGGGGTGGGGCGGTTGTGGGGGGTTGTGGGGGGTAATGGGGTAAAGGGATTCTGTAACATTTGTGCTCATTATCCATTCATCCAGCCACCAGAGGGAGCCATCTACCAAGTTCTGACAGTCACAGATTCCTTCGTGCTTCTCTTCCTGTCTGTAGCCTAATAAAGTGCCACTACATGATTCATAAACTAAACAAAAGAAGAGAGAAATACCTGCAATAATACCATGTATTCCACAGTACATTCAGAAAGTATTCAGACCCTCTTCACCTTTTCTTCAGTTTTGATATGTTGCAGCCTGATACAAGTTTTTTTTCTCATTAATCATAAAAGTAAAATTATTCTCATTAAAGTGAAAACAGAATTTTAGAAATGTCTGTTAAAGCAGAGTAAAACCAGATTAGCTTCTGATTACAGAGATGCATTGGACCACTGTATAGCATATTAATGATCTCATTAATATACAAAATGCATCCATTGGAAGGAAATAGTAAATAGTTGAAGTACTGCTGACTACTAAGTCATTATAGCTTACCGTAGTTAGGAGGATGGTTCAAATGTCACAATGAATGTCAATTCTTTTTAAGTACAACGTAAATGGAAAATATTTCGGGTTTTGTTTGTTTTTAATATTGTCGAATAGTGTTCTCCATGCACAAACATTTGTACCAAAACCAAGCTTGATCCTGTCACCAGCATTAATACAGGATATCCCAGCTGATGTGTACATAAAAAAACTGAAAGAGGAGATAGCCTCTGTGTGTGTAACAGGGGAATACAAACATAAATCTTTTTTCAACAATCTATTTTCCATCGTGGCTATTCACAGGGGACATCTCAAAGTGCTCTTTACCCTTTGTGTCAATGTCTGCCCTCATCCATCAGTTTCATAGAGAATTATTCCCTGGATCGATGGGAGCCTCACCGATGAGAGTTTGTTTTGCTTGATTTGCTGATTGGAATGTATAGGTGTATGTGTTAAAATGTTACATGCATAGCAGCTTCACATCTAATTACATGTGACACTGCAGAATATTCATACTCAAGAATGATTTGTTCTAAATAATCCATATAAAGGACCGTTAAGTGATAATTACCTTTTATCTACCTATTATCTTTTTACCATGATATTTAAACAGCATTTCAACATTCAAGTCCTTGATTAAAAAAAGTTAATCTGTATTTTAAACAATATAAGGGGTAGTAAATTATAACAGTTGTTTTAACCCTTGTAATTTTTAACCCTTGACCGTTGAGCTAAATGACATTTGGAAAGTCTTATGAAGCAAATGTCATTGTACTTACCTCCTCCAAATACAGAATGTTGCTTTTGTGACATTCTCACCTAAAATTGACCTAAAAACGTTAAATAAAATAAATTGTGACACAATTGTGTGTCAAAAATAAATTGTGTCACAACTGTGAGTAATGTCACACTCACAATAATTAAATATTGTAAATTCTTAACATAAAAATTAAATTTTACCTGATTTGAAAATCATCACCACAGAACTTCACCACAGTTCTTAAATTGTAATCCAAAAGATGCATTCAAACATTACATGCTACAATTTTTATACAAATGTCTCATCCTTGGCTCTAGAAAACTTTACAGCACATACAATTCTGGTTATACATTTGCAAACACCTGTTTGAATTTGCAAAACAAAAAGTTAAGAATAAAAAAGGAACGGCCCCAATAAGCAATTTCACATAACGTATTTATATATGTAGTCCACAAGACACAAAACTGAATTTACAGAAATAACCTAATTCAAAAGTTTCTAGCTAAAGATAGATTTTTCATTTTAAGCTAAAACTTTTGTAAAGAAATGTTACCTAAATACAGCATCAGGTGTTTGCATATCGTACAAGAATTTTGATTGTGCAGGATAAAAATAACTAGCACAATGTTTTCCTTTGAGGGAAAGAGAAAAAAACTCATCTTCAGCTGTATTTAAACACAGTTTGAGGAAATACATATATACCATATATAATCAGATAATAAGACCTTATCTGGGCCATTTCAGAATATTTTGCATCCATTACTTGTGACAAAAATATTCAAATCAGATATACAGCTATGAGGAGAAAGTTCAAAGCATAATTGTTCACAATCAAAGATTCGAGTGGGTAGAGGATTAAATTCATAAATGAAATTATAATACATTAACATTGCACATGCTTAAAAAGCCTAACACTCTTTAGAAGTGAACATTTAATTTGCTGCAAAGCAAAATAAATTAAATAGGCATAATTATACCTATGTTCTCATTTAAGCATTGTTACACATGAATATTTTAGCGAAGCAACCGTTAGCTACAAAGTAATGCCATAGACACCTCACCAAAACTAAATTATTAAATTGGACTGAATTTAACATTAAGCTGGGGTTCTTTTATTCCTGACCACATCCAGGGAATTCTGCAATAAAGATTATTAGGGTTGGCTGGCACAATGTTCAAATATGGCAAAAGAAAACATTAAACTGGAATAAAAAAAATTACTCCAATTGGTAGGGGAGAGTGGGGACGGTTGCAAGACTTTTTGTATTCCCTTCAGTTTCTCAGAGACAGTTTTTTGTGGAAAGTCAAAATTGTAATACATTAAACCCACATTTGTCAGATACCCACCAACATTGCTGTAACATGCGTACATATGATAATATATGTACAATTTAAACTTTAAACAGACAAAGTCAAACATTGCAACTGACCCCTAGCAGGGGAATGCTGCAAAAGTCCACAGGGACAGTTGCAACATTCATTAAAATGCAATAATAAAAAACGTTATATAACATCATATTGCAATTTCCTTATATTATTTGTGAACATACAAAATGTTAAGTGGTTAAATTGTTACATTTGTTAAATTAGCTGTATAATGACAAAGACTAGTAAAACAATATATAACAACAACGTTTTAGTTATAATTTTGGATTATTAGGCCTAAAATGAAATGAAATTGAAAAATCGAGACTGAAATTTTACTAAACTACTACTGTGAACTGAACTGTGTATGTGTGTGTGTGTGTGTATCTGTAAGGTGTAAGGTAGTGTATGCATGTGACAGAGAGGTTAAGAGAGAAAGAAATTAGTCCACATCAGACTCGCAGTTGTGGCAAGTATAATTTGCTTTTCCATCCAGTGCATTACCAGCACTGAACCAAACCTCTCTTGGTCTCAAGTAACTCTCCAAACAAACAATGCAGAAGTCCTCTTCTTTGACAAACTTTAATGCATCAATGTTGTGATAAGGGACTGTTGCAACTGTCCCCACACAGTCAACCAGGATGAAACTTGCTATTCTAGCTAGATACAATAGCTTTAACACATGATGGCTATGCCTATTAGGAGCTAAGAAAACACTGATTTAAATTATATGAATGAATAATGATTCACAAAAACAGTTTAGACAGTATGAGAAATATTGTGAACATTAAAAAAATACTTTTACCTCAAAGTTAGTTTTTACCTGAAGAAATGGTCACATATGGCAGATTTCTTTTAGATAAGGGGAGTGGTTAACAAACATGTGCAGTATTAGTGTCATCACTCTAGCTCATTCCTGTTTGAAGGAATAAGTCATGTTGCAACTGCCCCATGTTGCAACCGTCCCCACTCTCCCCTATAATAAAAATGAATGACGAATTTATGTTTTTCAGTCTATATATCTATTTAGTCACCCAGTTACAATAGCCCCTTTTTAACCACCTAAACAAACAACAATAGTGGTTTACTAGTCTTCTTAAAAGAAAGAGAAAAATAGAGAAATATACAAAACAGCCCAATAAGTGTTAACATTAGGAGGAAAAACAAGAGGAAAGAGCCAAAGAGCATTGGGCAAAGGAGTTGCGGGCCGAGCCATGCCTTACATGAAAGCGGGTATATAAGGCTGAGCACAGCTCACATTCCTTCAGGTTTGTACTGAGGAGCCAAGATGTGTCAGTCAGCAGTGAATCAGGCTTGTGGCAGGCAGGACATGACGTCTCTGTTCCCCCCTTTAGGGAACGAGGGTTACATACGTAACTTGGACGTTCTCTTTCAGTCAGTCACGTTTGCTCTTGAGAGTGGACCACTGCGACTTTGGTAAAGACTTGGGGAGACAGGGACAGCCCGAAAGGGAGGACCCTCAAACACAAACCGAAGGGACGGCCTATGTCAAGGCAGTGAAGTATGGGCTGTAAGTATGAGCGCAATCTCTGCTTGCAGGACAGGGTTTTGCTGTTTGCTGAGGTAAAGAAGATGCCTCTGAATCTGGAAGGATGCCTGGCAAACAGAAATGGGTAGCCAAGTCTGATTGTCCTTAAGAGTCAACAGGACGGGCTGGGGAGCACCAGCCAGGCCCCCAGACTCTGTGTCAGTGCCGCCATCTTAAATCCAAGATGTTGGCGCGGCAGTAGCACACAGCGGCCACTCCGGATCCAAAATGGTGCTATGTTCGTTTTTTAGCCCGTTTTATGCAATATATGGACATCGGAGCTACCGAAGTTCTTACATACATGCCGGCATCCAGCTAAATGGGCTAGCCGCGTTTCACGCTGACAGAAACACAGCTCTGTGCAGTAAGACTCACGGCGGTGGTTTGTGTGTTTACATCAACACAGAATGGTGTAAGTACTCTAGTCTGCTAGTCTCTAATTACTGCTCACAAACTGGTGGAGTTTGTGACTGTCAGATGCAGACCATTTTATTTACCAAGGGAATTCACCACCGTTATCATAATCAGAGTGTACATTCCGCCTAGTGCTAATGCTAAGGAGGCGCTCTGTGAACTTTATAGGGCAATAAGCGAACTACAGAACACACACCCTGATGGACTGTTTATTGTCGCTGGAGATTTCAATTATGCAAATCTAAAGTCAATGCTCCCTAAATTTCATCAATATGTGGACATTGCAACGAGAGGGGAAAACACTCTGGACCTTGTTTACACAAAGTTCCCGGAGTGTACCGAGTGGAGCCCCGCCCCCACCTTGGCTACTCAGACAACATCTCTGTTATGCTAATTCCGGCATACAGACCGCTTGTCATACAAGTCTCCAGTGTCCTGCCTCAATGACTACCGCCCCATTGCACTTACACCCATCGTCATGAAGTGCTTTGAGCGGCTTGTCATGAGGCACATAAAGACCATGCTGCCTCCCTCACTTGACCCATTCCAGTTCACGTATCGCCCTAACCGCTCCACCGAAGATGCCATCTCCACCTCACTACATCTGGCCCTCACACACCTGGACAATAAAGACACATACATCTGAATGCTGTTCATAGAGTTCTGCTCAGCATTCAACACCATTATGCCACAGCACCTGATTGGAAAACTGAGCCTGTTGGGCCTGAATACTTCCCTCTGCAACTGGATCCTGGACTTCCTGACTGAAAGACTTCAGACCGTCCAGATCGGGAACAGCACCTCCAGCACCACTACATTGAGCACTGGGGCCCCCCGGGGGTGTGTGCTCAGTCCCCTGCTGTTCACACTGCTGACCCACGTGTAGCAATGCACAGTTCAAACCACATTGTCAAGTTCCCTGATGACACAACCGTGGTGGGTCTCAGGAGCAAGAACAATACCTGCAGATAATTCTGATTCTGTAAAATACAGAATACACAATGTTTACATACGTAGTATTTATTAACCTATACAATGTCTTGCACTACCACATTAAGCTCATGTGTACAGAGTTGTGTACCTTAGGGCTATTGTTTTGTTGTGTTTTTGCACTAAATGTTTGCACTCATTTTTGTACATGCACTTTATGTAGTCTGTGTAGCTGTGTTATGTTCTGTGTCATGTTCTGTCTAGCACCTTGGTCCTGGGGGAACCGTATTTCATTGCACTGTGTACTGTACTGTATATGGTTGGAATGACAATAAAACCACTTGAACCTTGATCGGGGGGACATGCCTGGAATGGTGCCAGGGCTGGGCTTGAGCCAAAGAGGGGTCTGAGCTTTCAGTCCCAAAAGGGAAATGACAGGAGGCATGAAGGGGGCAATGAATCCTGCAAACGCGGCCTCTCCTGCCTTGGTGAAGTAAAAGAATAAGTTCAGGAGTGAGGAAGCATCTTTCAGTGTTGGGCAGCGTCCAGTTTGGCCCAGAGTGTAAGGAAACTGCTCTTGTACTGAGAATGGGGGTACTGCCAGGTGATGACCTGGTGAGAATATGATGCTTTATATGATTTCGATGTCGAACTGCAATCTGCTCTGAAGGAGCTAGAATCCACCAATCGTCGATGTAATTGAGTATATGGATGCCCTGGTATCGCAACAGAGCCAGGGCTGCATCCACAACCTTTGTGAAAGTACGGGGTGAGAGTGCTAGACCGAAAGGAAGCACCCAAAACTGGTAAGCTTTGCCCCTGAAAGCAAACCTCAGGAACTTCCTGTGTGCCGGAAAGATGGGGATATGGAAGTACACATCTTTCAGATCTATTGTGAAAAACCAGTCCTCGGATCTGATTTGATTCACGACCTGCTTCACAGTCGGCATCTTGAACTTCAGTTTCATGACTGAGCGTTTTAAAAGACGTAGATCTAAGATAGGGCGCATCCCCCCATCTTTCTTTGGAACTATGAAGAAGCAGCTATAATGCCCTGATTCCCTGAGTTGAGGAGGAACTAACTCTATGGCCTCCTTCGTTAAGAGAGTCTCTACTTCTTTTTCCATAACTAGAGCCTGAGTAGAACCCACCAGAGTGGGTAGAATCTTTGACTGAACCGGGCCTTTGACTGAACTGGATTCTGTAGCTTAGTTCTATCGTATTCAGGACCCATTGTGACACATGAGGCAGTGCTTTCCAGGCTGCCAAATAGTCTTTTAAGGGTACATCGACGAGGCCTACATGCCTTAGACATGTGGAAGAAACCTTGGCTCCTTACAGAGGGCCCGGTATTGGGAGATCGCAGTCTCTCGAGACCGGCCTCTAGGAAGCTCTGTGTGTAATGATCTGAGCCCTGTAAAGATATTTCTGCAGGGAGAACTCGATCTGACTTGTCTAAAAGAAGTGGCCTCCACATAATGTTTGCTGATTTTGGCAAACACTGGGGGGAGCCAATATTTGAGGCTGCTGCACCCTGAAGCACCAGAGGTGGCAGGGTTAACAGTTTGGTCTCCAGAGGGCCCTGAGGAGGAGCGAGCGATGTTAAAACCCACTGCCCCCCAGGTGGCACACCCTTTAAGGTCCTGGTGGCCCACCCTTTGAGGTCCTGACCGAAGATAGTCAGGACTGCTTCCTCGAAGCCCTCTTAGAAATGAAAACGGTCCTCAGATCCTGTTTAGATTTATCAGGCTTCGAGGAAGAGCCCCACAAGACCCGCACCCTTAACGGGGAAGAACGGGTTGCTTTGTTTCTGTGCCTGCCTATATGAAGAGCTCATACATGGCTGCTGTTCCCGCCTAACAGCACCAAGAGCTAGAGAGCAGTGAGGGAGGAAACGCTGAAACGCCTCAGCCTGCTTGCGGGCCTCCTGAAACCTGTTGACAACGGAGTCAACCACGTTGCCAAACAGGCCAGAAGGCTCAAGCGGGGAGTCCAATAAAAAGACCCTGTCTCTAGCCTTTATATCTGAAAGGTTAAGCCACAGGCAGAGATGCACCGGCTTGACCTGCTGCCATGTAGCCCCTGCCTATTAGCTCAGATGTTGTCTTTAAAGCTTAAGAAGGCAGGGATGGAGCCTTTAATGACAATGCTTCACCGGGGGACAGGTAGCTGGCTAAAGCCTGCTCAACCCGGGGCATCGCCATGCTCAGCCAGCCCTGCCACATTGCCATAAAGGTTGGAAGCAGGGCTATATATGCGAGCTGAGTATGGCTTCCCCCAGGATCTAGATACCTCAGCATGTAGATCCTGAAAAAAGGGAAGGCTCCTACATGGAGGTGCAGACTGTGAACCCCCAAATGCATCCTCCGCTCTGCCTCAGCAGAAGTGGGACCAGCACCGCGGGGAACACTGGCGAAGGCTCCCTTTTCAAAGAGAGCCCTCCGGGAGCGAAGCATGCGCATTGACAAACGCTCACAGTGCACACAGTCAGCCCCCTCAAGAGCTGACCGGGCATGCTTCGCTCCCAAGCAAACAACACACAGACTGTGTGTATCCCCACCTGTTATATAACGCGGGCAGGGAGGAACAAATAGCCTGAAATGTTGAGCGCTTTCCCCCTTATTACTCTTCGCTTTTGCTTTGAGCATGATAATATCTAAAACAGAGAGACAAAATCACGCAAGACAACTTCTACAAAGCTAACAAGTGACACAGACAGACAATATGACACAGAGCGCTTCGCTGAATGAACAAAGCTGCCGGCGTGTGCTAACACACGTTTTATAGCTTCCTGGTCGTGACGTCACCCCGCCTGTGACGCATCGCCCCCCGATTGGACAATTTGACACGTGATTCAGAGCCTATAAATGCTGGAGGCATTCCCATAGCATTTTCGACGCAGCTTGAGTTCCTGAAAGGGAACTGTAATGCTGCTGGTTCAAAGTCATATAGGAAGTGATTGTCAGCAGCATTTCAATTTATCATTTAAAAAATACTTATATATAAATAAAGTAGCCATAAAGAGTTACCTTAAAGAACTCTTAAAATGTCTTTAAAAAGTAATTAGTTGTTTTCCTGCTTTTTAAGTTTTAAAAGAACAACTGTGGTTTTGGAATTCATAGACTCTGGATATCAATGTGTGCCATATATTGTTAGGGCATGTATTAACTATTGTCCCTTGTTTTTCCTATGTGTGTGAAAGCTGTGAACACTGGTTTCACAAATGTTGCCTGAATTCTAATAATGTCCCAGCCCTAACAGTCTTAATAGTATTGTGTCCTGTGTGGAACACTAAGACATTAACATTTAACAGGACAAAAAGGAAAGAATAGTTCAGTGTTTCAGAAGTTCAGTGTTTTTTTGTATTATACAGTTAATATAATGTTTGTATATTTTTTAATATTTATTTATTTTGTTATTGTCCAAAATACCATTTTCTACATTATTTTGCACAAGGACAAAAAAAAGATTATTCCCGATTTTAGCACTAACTGTGATGTCGCCTTCTTTGCCTCTTTACTGTTTTATGCCTTTTATGTTCTGAAGGTTAGCTTTGTATATGGCACAAGACTTGTTTTGCGAAGGAAGTAAACCTTCTGTACTTTTTACCCGGTCTGCTTGGTAGCAGGGAGACCGCGCTTATTAGGACCAAAGCTGACAAAGAGCTGGTCAAAGAGCTGCTCGCACTGGACACACACAGTTAAGCTTCTGCTGGTCGCTCCCCCAGAAGGGAGGAGGACAGAAGGCCTGTAGTACGACCAGCCATAGTGTGGTAGAGGGAACCTCAGAGAAATAACCCGGTCTCAGGTAAAAAAAGGCTTTGGCCAAACCGGGTGCAAAGTCCAAATAAGAAGGGGGCCACAGAAAGGGCCTCTAGTACCACAGCCAGGTCCCACGGAGGGACGTGAGATTGAACCTAGGGCCTCAGCCTCAGTGCACCTTAGAGAAAACGTGTAACCAGAGGGTGTCTGCCCACTGTATAAGCACCAATTGAAGCGTGGTAAGCTGATATAGCTGCCACAAAGACCTTCATGGTGGAGTGAGTTAGCCCCACATAGAACCTTGCCTGCAAGAACTCCAGAACTGCATTAATGGCGCAGTTCAGCTGGTGGTCTCCGCACCAAGAAGTGAAGTGTTTCCACTTCAGGGCATACAGTTTTCTCGTGGAGGGAGCTCTGGATTAAAGGATGGTCTCAACAACCTCAGTTAAGAGACTAAGGGCACAGATACAGTGTCCTGGCAGACTCTCTATAGAACTCCCGAGAGCAGAGCGATCGGGGTAAAGGCAGCCCAGAGGAGCTTGATGAGCTAGAGAGAACCAAAGGGGACATTGCGCTGTCTCTTGAGAGGCGAGGAGGTCCACTTGGACTTGCCCAAAGATTATCCATATCTGCTTCACCACCTCACGGTGAAGCATCCACTCCCCGGGCCTCGGCCCCTGCCTCGACAGGATGTCTGCTCCTACATTGGGACGCCCAGGGATATAAGCCGCTCTCAGCGAGAGGAGCTTTCCCTGGGACCACACAAGGATCTGGTGCACCAACTTGTAAAGAGGGCACGAGCACAGACCTCCTTGGTGATTGATGTAAGATACCACAGCTGTGTTGTCGGTGCAAACTAACACAAGCTGTCTTCTCAGATCTGGGAGGAAAATGCCTGAGAGCGTAGAATACTGCTAACATCTCCAGACAACTTATGTGCCAATTTATGTGCCATCTCGATGCCAAACTACCACCCGCTCTGAGTGAGCTAATATCAACCAATTGTCTATATAATTGAGTATGCGGATGCCCTGGTGTTGCAGGGGAGCCAGCGCTGCATCCACAACTTTTTGTGAAAGTGCTAGGCCGAAAGGAAGAACCCGATATTGGTAAGCTTTGCCCCTGAAAGCAAACCTCAGGAACTTCCTGTGTTGAGGAAGGATGGGTATATGAAAATATGCATCTTCCAGATCTATCATGACAAACCAGTCCTCAGACCTGATTTGGGACACGATCTGTTTCACAGTAAGCATCTTGAACTTCAGACTCATGACTGAGCAATTCAGAAGACGCAGATCTAAAATAGGATGCAACCCTCCATCCTTCTTGGGAACAATGAAGAAACGGCTATAGAGCCCTAACTCTTTCTGCTAAGGAGGGACCACCTCGATGGCCTCCTTCCTCACGAGAGTTTGTACTTCTTGCACCATAACCAGAGCCTGCACTGGATCCACTAATGTGAAGAAAACCCAGCCGAAAGTAGGCAGACAGTGATAGAATTGAATTCTGTAGCCTAGATCTACTGTGCACAGGGCCCATTGAGACCTGTGTGGTAGCCTTTCCCAGGTTGCCAGATGGTCTCTTAAGGAAACCAGTCTCTCGAGACTGGTCTCTGGCATTTTTTGAGTGAATAGACTGGTGCCTTGTAAAGGAAACCCTGCAGGGAACTTCCGGTTTAAACTCACCAGGAATCTCCGTAGAGGTAGCGCTTCCCCCATGCTTGCTGAACACTGGGGGCGCTGTTATCTGAGGCGGCTGAGCTCTGAAGCACCCGGTCAACAGCCTGGCCTCCAGAGGGCACTGGGGAGGTGCGGGCATCGTGTGATGAGATGTAAACCATTGCTTCCCAGATGGGGCTGCCCCCTGAGATCCTGACTTGTAATTGTCAGGACCACCTGGTCAAAGCCCTCTTTTCCAGACTTCGACGCAGGGCGCTGCGCCAACCGCACCCTTAAAGAGGGGAAAAACAGGATGCAACCCTCTGTTTGTATGAATCCCTGTAGGAGGAGTTGTTACACAGCTGGGGCTGCTCCCGTCTAGCAGCCCCAGGAGAGTGAGGGCGGTGAGGGAGGAACTGCTGCCATAGACCTGCCAACCGCACAGGCGGTCTTGGTGAATAGCTGTTCTAACACGTTCTCAAACGTGAGACCCTCGCCCTCATTAATCTCTTTCAGCAGGTCGGCTTGGTATGCCTGCAACACCACCATGGTCTGCAGGAAGGCACCAGCCTGCCCTGCTAACTGTGTCCCCCCTGCCCCCAAGCGCTGATTTGTGCAGCGGCTTGGAAAGCAGAACCGAAACCTTAAGGACGACACCACATCAGGAAATAGAGAGCAGTTAGCATCTGATCAACCCAGGGCATTGCCTTATACCCGTGTTCATAGATACGGGCCGAGTATGGTTTAGCAAAAAACATTTAGAAAAATGGTAGGCTCCAGTGTGGAGGCTCAATTTAGCACAGCCAAAGCAACAACCTCCAAGACTCCTCCCATTGCAAGGACTGAAAGGACTCATCAACGCTCTCTACATCCACTGCATCTGCGGACCACGAGCGCAGCCGCCACTCTGCCTCGGCTTAGCGGGGCCAGCATCACGAGGAACGCTAGCGAAGGCTCTCTCCTCAAAGAAAGCCTTCCGGGGGCGAAGCGATCGCATTAAAACCCGCTCACAAGCGGGCAGTCAGCTCTCTCGAGAGGTGACTGAGCATGCTTCGCTCCCACACAATGCTAGTGTAGGCTTTCTCCTCAAAAAGAGAGCCTACGCTAGCAAAAGAGAGCCTTTTGGGAGCAAAGCAATCGCATTAAAACCCGCTCACAAGCGGGCAGTCAGCTCTCTGAAGAGCTGCTGGTCGTGATGTCACCCCGTCTGTGACGTATTGCCCCCGTTTGGACAGATTTTACATGTGATTCAGAGTGCATAAAAGCTGGGGGCGTTCCCAAAGCATTTCGACACAGCTCGAGTTCCAGAAAGGGAAATATAGTAACCGAACAGAACATGCTACTGATTTACAAATCTGCCAAAACACCACAAACATAAGTTATAGACAGCAGCTGTGCATTGATTTCTAAAGTATTTACATGCAAAATACTCATTAGAGAGAAAGTAGCATCTTTATTAATTAAGCATCCTTATTTGTTTCTCTCACACAGCATGTCCACCTGGGTTTAAAATTTTGTGAACTACGCAGTTTGTCTGAAAGTTGCTAGATTTGTCACTAGTCTATTGGAAAAAAAGACGCTAAGGTGGTGTGAAATGTTGCTAAATCTAGCAGTCAAGTCGCCAATTTGGCAACACTGGGTTGCACACCCTAAGTCTGCAGGAGCTCCAAAAATGAGTGCCAAAGCATAAAATAGCCTATTGTAAATATCTATACAGATAAAGTAAAGCAAAAAATGATAAAATAGATTGACAATGATTAAATAAATTTAAATTTAATTTGATGTGATGGCATGTGGAAACATTTTACACAGCTACACTGACTTTTACCTGATTAAATGAACAAAGTATTACTTAGGTATTTAGGTAGCTAACTTAATACCAGATCAAGTTATGGTTGTAAAAGTTAATTATTGCTAACACTAGCATGAACAGAAACATTAACACCTTGTTACCTCAGAATTTCCTTGCCTCTCCTTTATTTGTATTCCAGCTTCAAATGTTTTTTTTTTAATTAGTTAATCTATGGAAAAACTCAACAAGTGACAACGAACTAACATTTTCAGTGTCAGATGTCTGTTATTTCATATCCAGGAAAACTGACACCTGCTGGTCTTTCAAACTAATGACATGAAAGTGATAGCCTCTTGTTATTTTTTAAGTCTGTATCTTAAGCTTGTTAAACATACAATTATGTATCCTTTGGTGTCAGAAATGATTTTGTACCTTTAATACAATTTAAATTAAATATGGGTCCACAGGAATCACCTTAAGGACCATTTGTTGTACCTTACAGGGTACTTTCGTGGCACGTGTATGTTTGGGTTCAGAAAAGATTATGCACACACACATCTTTTAGGACATAAAGATCTCTATTAAAAGTCATTGACAAATGCACAAATTGATGAAAACGACTTTCAATGCATTGATTTTTCTTAATACCTCTGAAAGACGAGTTTGTACTCAGGAGATATTTGATCTGAATGAGGGAAACTGATGAAGCAACTGATTAATTGGAATTTAATCCATCTGTCACCAGGGCATTGCCACATCATTTACATTCCAAACAATCAGCTGATAGAACAAAAGGACATGAGGTATTAATACGCAACAGTCAATATGATAGCACCAAGCTGTCACATGCCTTATTGACAAGCACAATGGCTTTTTTAATCCTGGCTTGATCAAACTGCATATATTGTGGGATTTTCACACAGATTCAATACGTCTTATAAATCTTAGAGCAGATGATGGGGGTAGCAGGCTGGTTTAGTCTTTACAAATATCTTTGTGTTTTTCTCGAGCTGTGTGGTTATTTATGTTAGGGTATGTATGTCTATTTATAATGAAAGCAAATCAGTTATATTTTTAAATGAAGAAATAAAATGCATGTGTCACAATAGGACCATAATATTTACACATTTGGCACATGCTTTTATCCAAACATTTTTTTATCAGTGCATGTGTATCCAGGGAATCAAACCCACCTTTGTGGTACTAATGCAATGCTCTACTAATTGAGCTATATAAATCTCATATCTTTAACTCAACAAACCTACTGAAAATGGGTCATAACCTTCCACAACCCAATTTGATGAACATTGACACCATTTAAATGAAAAGACTTTTAATCATTCTATTAAAATCTAACAAAAGTTAATCTGTTCTTTTTCTTTATACTATTAAGCATCAGCATTTTCCAATGGGGTCTAAACAAAATATTAATATCTGTTTAGAACTATTTTTTTATTTTTTGAACTCTTTCCTACACTTTTATTGTTTAGGTAAATGATGCTCCATCATCGTAATGAAGTTTGTTCTAATGTATGAGGGGTGATCTAGGCGACAGCATGTAATATCGCCCTTCACAGATCAAATATCTGTGACATTTAATAGGCTGCTTATCATGTAGCCCTAGGTTAATCATTTATCATGACTCATCAGATCACTCTGATGGATTATTCTCAATAAAGCCGGCTTCCTAAGCTCAGTCATTACTGCTTATTGCCCCAAATTACATCATAATGAAGTAGTCTTCTCTTCAGTATGTGATCCATGACTGTCCCATGCTAAACATCACATGTTGAAATGATGTTAAAAGTAAGTCTAGTCAGGTACCTAAACTCACTTTTGAGCTTTCTGAAGTGAGATGAAGGCTCCTTGCTGGGGTTGTTGCCAGCCACACTTACCCCTAAGGTAAACTTTCTTCAGTCCTGTGTAGACTTTAGTACCACCATTTGTCACCCTCCAAAGTAATATGTCTGTTATTGTCAGCTTTTTCAACCAGTTAAAAACCGCAGTGAGGTTTCCTGTCACCCAGCTAGCACCTACAGTGTGCTGATATGTGCAGAGAGGTTTTATTTTATTATATTTACATCATTTTTTTCAAAGTCTGTGATTTGTGTGTTCTATTGTCTGATCTGTCAAAAAACAGTGCTGATACCCCTGGCATGGTTACCCAAAGGCTCAGCAATTTCCTGATAGCTGTACAGAAACAAATACACGAAAACCAAAAAAGACTGTGAATAATCAAATTTTTTGAGCTGTTCTATGAATTCTTAGAGTCTATCTATTAAAGACAGCAGTAGCCCCAGTCCACCTATCAGCTATCAGCCCATCTGCTTTGAGCAAGATCAGCTGCTGCCTGCCAAAGAGATGGGCAATGATTCCCTAGAGCTGTACTCAGATTACCTGCTTCATGCCAACACAAAGACACACCAACACTAAAAAAATCAACTCAGCATTGGGAGGCAGCAAGAATGAAACACACACAAACTTGCATATGTGGTTTATGAGGACTTTCCATATACATAGTGGTTTTATATTGTACAAACTGTATACCCTACAGATATTCTATAATATTATATATCTATTCTTTAATATTGCATAAACATCCCATATTTTATGGTTGTATTCTAATAGACATTTAGAAATATGGCCATTATACCTTTGTTTAAATCTAATATATAGGTCCTTCTCTCTCTAGTATTGTGGTTAGAATTTAAGTGTTTGTCTTACAGATATGCATGTCTTTGGCTGTTGAAAAAGTATAAGAAAAACATTAAAACAAGCTATGGAAAACGTAAACCTGTCCTAAAGAACTTAATGTCACACAGTTAATTTTACAGTTATTCTAACCACTTATACAAACACATGCCAATGCTTGTGTGTGTGGATTTTTTATTTATTAATTCGTTTTAAACATGGCCCTTTAAAGTTAAAAAACACAACATTCAGTTCAGCCTATAAAGTGGGAAATTTGTAAAAATTCAATTTGTACAAATATCACAAAAAGAAAATGTGAGACCAGATTTTATTGATATTTTGTAATATTAAAGTGTCGTATCCCACATGCTCAAACTTGTCTGCTTTAAACACTTCTGTATTGTTGGGAGCATTGGTAATACCACAACCACATACCGTTGCTAAACATTTCTTTTTTTGTTAAATGAAAATAATGTAATTGAACATTTATTTTAAAAATTAATTTGTGATTGGTGAACACAGAGCACAGAAAAATGCATGTGTACAAAATGTTCCCAGCAGGTTATGAATTACTTATAAATCTTAACAATTTTAAGATTCATGGTATGTTTTTATTCACAGACTTGTATGTCTTGTCACATCATAAAATGATGATAAATGAAAAATAAGTTCCAATTATTGAGTTCGAAAATCTGTACAGCCCTTTACTATACTTAGCACACTTTGATGAATTAACAGACTAGAAAAGGAATGGATTTTGTGTCATACACATGAAAGAAATAACATAATCTGTGTTGTAAAATTGTCAAGCACACAGACCTCTCCTTGCTGAGATAGCAAACTCTTGCTGTTTTATCACAAAGATCGCTTAAACTCACTCCACTCCATCTAAACAAATCACAGCTTTTGCAAGTCTGTTTGATTCTCAGGCTAGAGTTATGAATAATATTTCCAGTAAACAAGTAATCTGTCATAATATGCAGCTGTCTGTTGTTGGGCAATAAAACAGTGATATTTATACACAAAGCATTAACTGGTCTACTGTGAAAGCATTTAGTTTATTAGATAATAAAACAAAAGCTTTATGTTGACTGATATATGTGAGGCTTAATCTGTAATGAAGGCTTAGTATACATTATATAATTATTTGAATTTGTTAATTTTATAACCAATACAATGTATACAACATAATACATAATTATTAATATGCTAATGGTGGACATTGTAAAAATGTATTAAACATTTTAAAAATCTTTGTAATAAACAGTATTGTTGTGAATAAATTTCAGCAATATCTGCAATAAAACTACCAAATGTGCTCACTTTTTATAGTTCTCATGTTTATGTGTATGGTATTTACCCAGTAAACGAGCTACATTGAATTCGATTAATGTGTAAAAAATAAATGGAGGAATTACATAAGTGTCATGAGACATTACTGTTACATACTCATTGCCACTAAACAATAAGTTCTTGGATTTTATTATCTTTTTTTTTCAGTTTTAAAGTTAACATGCGCTAACAATAAACAGTAATGTTAGTTATGGTAAATACATTTCATTGGCTCTTTATTTTAGTTAATAGTGCAATAAATAATGTTGTATTACAATAAATAACTTTTAATTTTAAAATGTTTGATTTTAAAATTTAACATGTAATGTTGAAATTAACTAAAATTAATAAATTCTGTTTAATTATTGCTAAATGTTAGTTCATGTTAACTATGGTAGTTAACTAATGCTAACAAATGGAAACTTATGGTGTAAATAAATTCATGCTAATATGAATAAATAGCTGTGGAAAATGATCCTGACTGTAAAGAAACAAATCAGTCCTGATGTGCATTTTTTACAGTACTTATTAATCTATTTTGTATCTCCACATTAAAATAATATATTTGTACGAATCAACACATCTGTCATGATTTATACATTTTTTTTAAATGATTTGATGTACAGGAAGTTAATTGTTAAACATCTTAATTGTGAGTGAGAGACAGACCACCACATTGAGGCCTACAAAATAATGTGTTAACCATCATGTTAACCATCGCCTGTCGTCAGCCTACATTGGAGCTGCATATCATGTTAAAATTGTATGTGGTAGTTGATGGACAGAGTCGTCAATTTAAATTTGTTACTGATGGCCTTTCATGAGACTTAAAGACATTGATTTCCAAAATAATTTTTTGTCCTGTTTATTTTTTGTTACCTTTCTCATCCTTTCTCATCAAATCTTAAAAATATGTTTTACCTACAGACTGTAAATGATATAAAAAAAATTCCTCCCAGGCCTTTGCTTCCTCACATGAATTACCAGTTTTTAAAATATTAGGCTGGCAGTGCAGATAATACGGAGTCAATATAGTTTGTTCAATATTTCCTGAACACTTAAATCCATGCATCACTACAACACAAACTAAACTAAAAAATAAAAACAATTTTCTCTCATTGTCATACAGTAAATACGCAAACTACATTACAACATACCAATAGCAAAAGGCTAAACCTTATACTTAAAAAAGTATAAATTCTTGTGTATTTCTTGTGTATACACAAATTCTTGCAATTCTGTGTATATACCTACAGTATGTTGTGGATTAAATGGATTGTGATATGCAATGCTCTGTGGTCAAAAACACAACACAAAAAGTTAAGCTAAGTGAAAAGCACATTTAAAAATGTTACCATTACTCAAAAATTGAAAGAAATGTCAATTTATATTCTGAATACAGAATATTGATATTTTTATTATTGTTGAAAATTCAATTTCTTCACAATTCTTAGTTTTTTACTTTTTACTCATTTTTAGTCACAATATCATCTATTATAAAATGAGGAAAGATAACAAAAATGGTATTTAGATTTAAAGTACCTATCTAACATCCAAGATCCTTGAAAATAGGATTGGCTTCCTGTCGGGCAGATTTACTCTTCTGCTTTCACTGCTGCATCATCGCAGACCAGCTCTCTCTGGATCAATGAGAATATTTACAGCTGCTGTTTCAGAGCTGCTCACAGCATCACACCAATGCAGGACAGCCCTTTTTCAACCACACGTGACTGAACAAAATGTTTTTTAATGATTAAGTGCAACTATTACACTAATTAATTATTATCTGCAATATGTCAGAACTCAGCAAGGCCCCTTAGTTAACAACGATACACATTTTTTAAAACTTAAGTAATGTTCATTTCAACATTTATTAATGCATTTTTGAAATCAAAGGCTGTTAACATTAATTAACATGAATGTACAATGAACTAACATGAATGATCAATAAGCAACTGTTTGTATTGACTTACTAAATGCATTAAAAATATATAGAGAGATAGCGCTGATAATTTTAATAATAATAATTATAATGACCTATCCAGCATTGCATATTTTTTCTTCAGCTGCTATAGATCAGTGTGCATTGTAAAAAGCCATATATAACTGAAGTTGAATTTAAATTAGAAACTAAAATGTGTTGCTTGAAATATACTAATTATTTATTTAAAGGTAAATCAATAAATTGTTTATTTTTTATTTTTAGCAAACCAGCTCAAAATAAAGTGCAATTTTTTTTTGTTGATAGACTTACCTACTTGCCGACAAATTTCTTAAATCTTAGCATACATACATACATTTTACATACATCATAGCATACATAATTTTTTAATACACATATATTTAGATGAAATGTTTGTATTTGTATGTTAAGTTTCTGAGCCATGTCATAAATACCAAACCTTAGAGATCTAATTATAAATGGGGTGGGGGATAAAGAGAGAAAATAATTTTAAAGTAGTAAACAACAATCAAACAAAAGTCATTTTTAATGAATTTCAAATTTACATGAAAATACTTTTTCATCTGTCCCTAACTGGCCCATCAATGTTTTCTGTAACACAGTGAATACAAGTTTTTTGTGAGCTGTGTCCGTCGTAACACTAATATNATATATATATATATATATATATATATATATATGTACCACAGCCAGAACTCACATATTAACAAACCCCATAAGCAAACAATGAAAAATTAAAGACTTACAGACAGCTCAGCCCAAATATTAATAGAATCTCACAGACAAGACCATTCCTCTAAAAAGTGCATTCACAAACATGACACATTGCAAATCAGCATCTTTTGTGATGTGTTACAAAATATGCATACCAGTTTTGTTTGTATACTGTAACAGTTTTTGTAGATCTATTTCATTTCATTACAAAAGTTAAAATCAGGCTTGTGAGTGTAGCAGCTTTAGATACCATAGCTGTCTCATTGTGCAACACATCTGTTACACAAATTCATGCTAGATACCCAAAAAACATCACAATATCTTTGCATTGGTAGGATGAAGTAACACTGTCTTTATTTAAAGAGATATTTAAAATTAACATTTAGATAAATAAAAACAAATCAAAATATTAGGATTAATAGAACCCCAGAGCTGTTAAATATATACCCACTTTTTTATATCATAAATATTAAAGACACTGGACAATAATATAAGACAATGGCAGAAGAATAATTTAGAGATTAAACTTTTTTTCCCATCAAGTATTTAGTTAATAAATGAAAAATAAGATATTATTCAATGCTATGTTTTCCCTTTCATGTCCACCTACAAATTGCTCATCTGTTCCTTTTTTTCCTTTTTTACCCATGTCAACTGACAACCACATATATATGTCAGGGCACCATACCACTAGGAAACGTACTGATAGAAACCAATAAGTACCATGCAAACTTTACAAGACAAAATATTTTCAAATGAGACACAAATATTTCTATTTTGTTTTGTATGAATGAACTAGGGAACTAATTACTAGAGCTCCAAAGCTAAACAGCATATCAGATTTCATCTACACATAATATAGTACATGGGATCTCAAACTAGGAACTACTTTCCAAATTTCAATTCAGTTATTAGTCTTTTGTCTGTATCCTTTTCTAAATGCAAATCATTAATTGATCCCAATTTCTTTGTTCTCTTCTATGATTCTGGAAAAGGGACGTCCCGTTCCCATTTCTAGGTTAGTCTTTTCGAGTCTAGTCATAGGAGAGCTGCTGCCAGTACGAGACCTCTCCATTCCTCCTGAAATCCCCCCTACAGCAGGGATGCCACCCCCTCCCAGGCTAATGGGAATTGAAGGAATACCTCCATTCTGAATGACAGAGATCTCATTGTTTTTTAGTGCCAGACCATTGGTAATGGCTGCAGCATACTGATTCCAGAAGCCTGGGTCTACATTGATAGCTCGTGCTGCAAGATCCTTCTGGAATATCTCAGTAAATTTCATAGCATCTCCCCCTAGAAGAGCCATTGGGTTTTCTACTGAGAGTCGTCTTCCCCGGCGGGCTGGTGCATTGTTCCACATGTGGGTTCCCATGTGGACCTAAAAAATAAGAACCATTATAATTTAGTTTACATATATCACAAGCACATACTTTTTCTGTTCTATTTAATTTTATTCAGAATTCTATTGTAGATTGCTTGTATTGTATTCTATTGTAGATTCTATTGATAGATATTTAAATGTATACATTCATAATAATTAACATATAGACAACATTTATTTTGGCTATACCTTGAGGTTTCCCTTTGTGGTGAAAGCTCTGCCACAGATAGAACAACCAAAGGGTTTTTCTCCTGTATGAGTGCGCTCATGGATCTGAAGAGCACTGGCTGATGAAAAATTCTTCCCACAGGAGTGGCAGTTGTGCTGTTTGGGGGTCCGTCGAGGTGGGGGCGGTGCCAGCATTGGAGTGAGATTGGGGCTTATAGTTGTCTGAGGAGCTGCAGCAGGTGCCTGGAGACCCACTGATAGGTGGGGGCCCTCACTCAAAGACAGTGGCACACTATGCCCATTCATCTGCAGTTTGACTATGCTTGGTTCTGAGCTCATCATGCTGGTAGTGTTTAAAGCTAGAAAACACAAACATAATACACATAAATTTAACTACATAAGCAGGAAAGTACGCAAAAACCCATTCTATTGTAATTTTGTATTTGTACAACAGAAAAAAAACTACATATTAATAGAAGAATAAACAAGCCTCATAATGGGCTACATGACTACCTCTGTCTCTCCCCAGAAACAGTAGACTGAAGTGATTCTCATCTTTGACAAAAGGCCTGGTGGGTTGTGTGGCAGTAAGATCTAATGCCCCCGTGTTCTCTGATCCAGGAGAAGGAATGCCTGGTTTTTCAGACTTCACTGTTGCATTCACCGCAATGGGAATCTGAGTCTCATCCTTCCTGCAGCTGTTTACCTGACTTGGGGACTTGGAGAGGTGACTCTCAGACTGGCTACAAGCAGGAGACAGAGCCTCCATAGAGCCTGATGTTTCAGACTGTGCTGGACTCCCAACACTGTGATTTTCCAAGTCTTCCACATTGGACAATGAGTCTTTCTTAAACACATCTCCATTTTCCCCATCAGTTCCACTCCCATTTTCCGGGGGTTTTAGACCAAAGGAGTAGTTAACTGTTGTATCAGTCAGTTTTATTTCATTGTCTGTGGCAGCAATGCTAGAGAAAAGAGAGATTGGTGGTGAGTTGTTTGGAGACATTTCTGTGTAGGATTGGAGTGGTTTTAGTGGGTCCATATCTCCCTCTTTAAGACCTACTTCATCCTCTATTGCTGTTTCCATCTCATCAATTAGCTCATCATCATAATTGCTCATGGCATCTGAGCTTTTCTCATCAAAGGAAAGATCTGTGTCTGTTTCCTGAAATCCCTCAGGTAGAGGTGTGTTAGGAATCTGCCCCCCCATATGCATGCGGATATGTTGCTGCAGAACTACGGCATTCGTGAACTTCTTATGGCATATAGGACAAGAGTGCTGTACCCGGAGAGGGGGCTTCGACCTGTGAACCCCAAAGTGTGTTTTCAAATTACCCTTGGTTGTGAAAGCACGGCCACATATCTTACATTTAAAAGGTCGTTCTCCAGTGTGAATGCGATAATGCATCTTCAGAGCACTCTGACAACTTAGGACTCGATGACAGATGACACATTGGTTGGGGTCTGTAATTTTCTTATCAATGTTTTCCACCAGCTGCTGTAGTTTTGATGTTTCTGATGTTTGCATAGAGTCCAGGAGGCCACCAAAAGGAAATCTGGCCTTAAACTGATTGGAGACCATTTGGATGGAGGAATGTGTGACAGAGGGTACAGTATTCACTGAATCTGTGATCTGTGTTCTGGTGGTAGTTGTAGCTGTAACTGTAGATGACGAAATTACTTGGGGTATAGAAATACTGGATATGGTAGTCTCCCCAAGCCTGGTGGTACAACTGGGTGGTAGATGAATGGCTTCTGGTTTAAGAACTGGGGGTGTGTCACTCACCATGCTTGGTGAACTACAAATGTGTACTATGCTAGTCTCTGTATTGAGATGATTAGGAGACAAAGATGTAGATTCACTTGATGGAGGAGATGGCCTTTGAGGTGATCTGCTTAAAGGGGTGAGACTAGCTGAATCCCCATAGCTTCCTATAATGCTGGGTATAGTTAGTGGAATTTGCAGTGCTACTGAGGTTGGGACTGTAGATAAAACAGGCTTACTGTCCAGCCATGTGGTAACAGGCTTATCTGGGGGCAATGACATGCCATAAGGAATACCTGAGCTGGTTGGCACATTGTCTAAATACTCAGGAACTGGATAAGGATTCATTTGAATGTGAGGATACTTCTCTTTGTGTCTCTGAAAATGAACCTTCAAGTTACCTTTTGTGGAGAAGCGGTTTCCACAAATGTTGCATTTGAAGGGCCTTTCACCAGTATGGGAACGAAGATGTATTTGTAGGGCACTGTCACTTCCAAACACCTTGGCACAAAATCTGCACTTGTGTTTGAAGAAGGGATCTTCTGCACTGGGTTTGGTTTCAAACACAGAGACATTTGGGGGCTTCCCTTTGCGATGCTTCATTAGGGCGGAACAAGGATCAATAGCATTTGCTGTTGCTGCAATACTGGCCAGTGGGTTAGGGAAGATAACGCTGCTGGTTGAGCTGTGAGGTAAAAGGGGGAGGCTGGAGGGCGATGTTAACAATCTTCCATGATTAAGTGTTAAAGGACTAGCTGTGGTTCTTGGAAGTGAAATACCACATGTGATTCCACCCCCAGTTCCTTTGCTATTGCTGATGCAGCTACTGTTGCTGCTACTACTACTACTACTAGATGTCGAACATGGTGGCAATTGTGAGGAAACCACATTACAGCTGGTTGTTGGATATGATGAGTTTGTTATGATATTGTTGCTCATCCCAGAATTGGCCAAGGGGCCAGTCTGTGAAACACTGGAGCACACTCCCTCCAAACTTGAAGATAATGAAGCTGAGACCTGTCCATTTATTTTAGAGGTCACTTTAATAGGAAGCTGATGCACATGAGGTGAAATGAAACCATGTACCTGGAGCTGGCTAGGCACTGTGGATATACTGGAGGATGAAGTTACTTGTAAACCAGCACTTGTGTTGTGGTTGTGATGGTTAAGTGCTGACTGTGTGGGGGCCTGCCTGTTTATTAGTGCCACCTGGCTCCGAATCTGCTCTATCAATTGGAGCTGGTGAATTTGTTGTTGCTGCAAGGCCATGAGCTGGTCTAGGATCATGGGTACGGCCATAGTTGACACCCCACCGGCTAGTGCTCCTCGGGTGTCCTGAGAAAACTGGGCCACAGCCACACGAGTTCCATGCAATGTTTCTAGTGTAACGTTGGTGCTGGGCATAGTGTATCCTAACTCAGAGGATTGGCTGTGGTCCTCAAGTTGAGGTAGGCAAATGTCATGCTCCACTGATGTATCTTGATCCTCAGAGTCTATGGGTTTCTCAGGAGACAGTTCTACTTCCATGGGCTCATCCTCTTTGTCCAACACAGCACCCTGTTCCAACATCATCTCTGCTCCTTCATCACATTTATTAGGCATGTGGCCTCCCTCCCCTGCATCTTCACTGTCTCCTGGCTCACTGGTGCAGCTGGGCACAGGTGATGGCTCAGCAAAGTACTCCTGTACAGGGTCTGAAGTCACTTCATTGTCACTGATAATTAGCACTAGTGGATTTTTGGTACAGATGTTTAAATGTTCACAGAAATCAGACCACTTAAAGAACTCAGCACAACATTTTTCACAAACATGGGTCTCTTCACTCCCACTGCGGCTCTCATTTCCACTGTCTGAATCATCCACTCCTTCAGCTGAGATTGAGAGGAAATATGAGTTATCAATTTTTAAAAATATGCATTCACTATATATATA
>JAZGTK010001481.1:0-39511 GCA_036877625.1 Ambastaia sidthimunki | reverse complement strand
AGGCTATAAAACACAACATTTCAGAATGAAAGTATTTTTAAATGTTTTAGTCCTGTTTAAACACTTAAACTGGTGTGGTCCCTGGATGAGTCAGTACTAATATTAAGGCATAAAGTTGTGAAAGACCTCACATGTCTTGTTTTAACAATGCTGTCCCTGCGGTTTTAACTTCCTCCTACATCTCCACATGTAATCCAGTTTTATTAACCTGTTTAAGATTTATGGAATTACAGTATGGAATGGTAACTCCATATGGAATGACGGTTCTTTGAACTCGGTACTGTCCTGCTGGAGGTAAATGCCTGATAATATTGTATTATATACAGTAAGGTAAATACATTTATAAACACACACACACACACACATACACACACACAATACATGTCAAACACTTTTTGTGGATAAAATGATGTGTAGAAACTGAAAGATACATTTCCGATGACATAATCAGTGATGTCATGCACGTGGTTCTGTGACATCACTGCACTTACTGTTTGCAGATCAGCGCAACAGCTGCACAAACCCTCTTAATTATACAGATGTACAGCGTTGGCATGGCAACACCTCATATACTGTTTACATAAAACATTATCACATGAAACACAATGAAGGCTTCAGCAATTAAACTGAAGAGCAACACCAAACTCATTATTTCCAAAAGGTTTAAGTCAAATGACTAATAGTTATCAGAATCACATTTATCAGAATGAAGCAATAGTTATTTGGTTACAAAACTGAGTTTTATCTTTTTTAAGTAGACTCTTAACATAATAGTATTTCACAGTGCCACAGAAGAACCATTTTGGGCTGTATGTGCCATAAAGAACCTTTAACATGCGTAAATCCTTTCTGAGGCAAGAAAGAAATGTTAAGATCCTATGAATGGTTCTTTGGAGAACCAAAAATGGTTCTTCTACGGCATCGCTGTGAAGAACCTTCCAAGAACCTTTCTGGTGTAACTGCCACTTGAATAAAAAATGATTATTATTAAAGTAAGCAAAGATTTGAAATTACAGACCAATGTCGCCTTTATCTGCAGTGTTTATTTGCACCAGCATCTCATAAGAGGCAAAAAGTTGCTGTAAAAGCATTTATCCCTTGAGTAGAGAAAAAAACAATCTTGCTTTTGCTCTGAAATGCCACAAAAAAAATCACTTTCTCTCCACTGACTGTAAAACTCTCGAGATATGACTGAGCTTCAGATATGATGCTGGTGTGGCAATCAATCAAAGAAGTAAGTGAATTTTCAGGTCAGATAAACACACATTAGACACACAGCAGACAGACATGCGTGTGTGCAGCGTTTGTGCCGTATAATTTTGGGTCTTAAGTGAAGTTTACGTGTCTCCACCAAACCTACGCTGTTATTTATTTGGAGCGGGACAGCCGATGTTGTCATGGACGCACTAAATGTGAATGAAACCCAGACAGTGACAAGCTGCTGTTCTGAGGTCAGTCTCAACAGTCCGTCAGCAACAAAAGACAGATGAATCACTCCGGCCGTTTCCTACTTTCCTTCAAACATGTGCTTCTGTGTTGCTTAATGTGTAACATTTTATGCTGTGCTTCTCTCTGTTGGCTAAATATGGATGTTCTCATATTTGGCTTGTTTTGTCTGTTTGATGTTTAATTATATTTATTAAACTACTATATATTAAAATCAAGATTTCTATAGAAGTGTTTACACAATACACACACACACACACACAAAAGAAACAAACAAAAGCCAAATAAAAACTAAGACAAATCACATAATGGTAAAAAAAATTACAAAAAGCAAAACTTAACTAGAAATGTTACAATTTTGAGTCAGTTTTAATTAACACTGATTTTCAATTTCACAGCAAAAATGAATGTAAATGAATATCCCCTTTAAAAAAGGACTATAACTGATGGCCATGAGAAGATCATGCGGCAGTAATGTAACTGTCTCACATATTTAACATACAATAAAGCTTGTTGTCTCAGTATTTTTAAACACTACACAGCATTCAGTAAATAGTAAGATATCATTACCAACAACATGAGTCAGATTAACATACCAGACAACAATTACAGAAACAGACTGACACACACACTCTGGATGCATCACTGTTGTCATTGTCTTGCACAGATTAACATGTTGATGGTGTTTTGTTAAACTATCACATTAACACACCAATCTTGTGCCATGAGGCTGAAAACAGGGTTGCCAGATTGCGTTAAAAAGACGGTATCAACAGGTAAAAATTCCCATTTGTGTAAACCACACAATATTTTTTAAAAGGCAACCCATAAATGTTTAAAGAGACAGATTGTTACTGGTCTCACAATGACCGCAAAAACAGAACCTCCTATATTTCTATTGTGGGTCTGTCAACATCCACAACTAGAACCCAAGTCCATGATGTGCAAGTGGAGCTGTTTTACTCATTATAAATTGTACTGTACCTTTAAAACCCATCAGTTTTGAAACCACTGCAACAGCAGGAACAATTTTAATAGGTGCTTAGAACAGAACTAGTGTCATTTCTGTGTGCTAAAGATCTTCTAGAAAAAAGAAATAGAGAAAATAATGACTAAACAAGCATGAATAAAAGTAACACTAACTATTATGTTCAAAACAAATGGAAGCCATCAACAATGTGCAACTGCTTTTATAACACCTTTAAATTTTAACCTCAGCCAAAAATAACGAACAATGTCAGCCATGTTGAAAAAATATTGGCCTTTCTGTGAAAACCAGCAGCGATAGCCAAGAAGAAAAACACATTACTCAGCGAATACACTCACATTTCCATGCGTGCTATCAGTTTTCCATGTTTTCCTTTCCGAGAGCTCACGGATAAGGGGTGACTTGCGCATCACTTTCTCGAAATGCTTTTCTTTGCATTCCTGAGCGACCAGCTGTTCCGGTACTCTCTGCGTCAGGCACCGTTTCGAAATCTGGAATTCGGGAATGTCACCCGTGATCCCTTGCAGATTTCAATGATTAAAGAATGCAAACCGGGAATTATGGGAAAACAACTGGGGGGATCAAAGAATCAGAGAAAATATGAGGAGCATTATGTTTTCTCGTCTTATTAATAGCGTGTTTTTCACAAATGATGAGAGCGTTTGGTCCAACACATGCCAAGAAAAACATGCAAAGGCAATGAGTGTAGTTTGTATTATTCATATTCCATAATCACTCATAAACCACACATCAAGATAAACGTTTAACGGTTATCAGGAGCTTTAGCTAAATATTTGAGGTTTCCAGAGTGTTTTCAGAAACACTTTGGTTATAAGTCATACTGTATATACAGTTCAGCTGAGGTAACCTGTTTCAGATGGTCTACACATCATATGGGCTAAATTCATACTTTTATTTTACACTAGCTTTCGTATGGAAGTCTTTTGTTAGCTTCTAGCAACACTTATTTTCATGCATTCCAAACCATTGACCTGCAACTCGATTGATAAAACACGTTGCATTCTCAACAAAGCCACAAGAGGCGCTCTACTGCGTATTAGCATAAACGATGTTGCTAGCTAAGAGAAAAACTTTCTCAAATCGTTGAATAATTTCCTCCAAAAATTCTCTTAAAGTTCTCTCAAAGTGATTAAAAAATGTTCTTGCACTAACATAACTTGAACGTGTCATATATTACAAACGTTATTTTTAAAAACTTTACAGAATTAAAAACATGTTCGAAAATACGTCAAGTAACCCATATTGTTCTTTAAACTAGTTTTTAGTAAAGTGTCATTTTAACTGCCTGCTTCATTATTCTAGCAACATAACAACAGCCCCCCCCAACAATTAAAGCTCCATTAACCCTGTTAAGAGGTCACAATCCACTTTCATTCTCATTGCACAACCTGACCAGTTTTACCTCCTGGCAAGCAGGCCGGTGGATATTTTGCCCAACAATGGCTGCTCTGTGTCTCTGCAAATCGAGAGAAGAGATAAAAAAAGATAAAATGAAAGTCTCTCTTGGCTGGTGAAAATAACACACTGCACTGAGGGAAATAATGAAGCCATGATATAAAGTGTCTCTTCGCTGGCATTCGAACCCTTCTCCCCCCTCCCACATCAATCCTGCTTTCAATAATAAGTCAGCAACCTGCTATCAAATAAAGGACTGACCTAGTTCATTGGAATGTGACCTTTGACCTCGGGCAGCCTGCTTCAGAGAGGGCAAAGTCTGTGGTGGGCTCTCCAAATCCCCAGTTTTGCCTTTAAATGGGAAGGCATGCTTTGAAGACGTGAGTTTCCTAAATAAGTGACCTCTGACCGCTTTTTCTATACCGTCTCATTGTCCGACACACAAACCAGGCAGCTGAAAAGGAGACAAAAACAGGAGCAAAGAAATAAATGCAGAGAAACAAAAAAACGTGAGAACAGAGCAAAGACTGAATAATCCGGTCTTTTGTCCCAGCTTCTTTCTCCTAGACTCGGGTTAGGAATCCTCCACTTTATTATGAGACCAGGAAACATTTTTGCATGACATTTTTATTATTAATGTGGCGAATCTTCCTAAAACCTGTCAAAAACACGTCTTGGTCATTTTTACCACATAATAAAACGGAAAGTAATAAGAAATAAAAAAATACAAAAAAACATATTACATTTCATGACATATTACATTTCATGAGACAGGAGTTTTATGAGATAGAAACTTATAAATGATCCCAAATCTCTGTCAGCCACAAGTTTTTTGTCTCACATCAAATCTGTCCGCCAGTTTTCCAGAGCGAACGTTTCCCTCCATTGATTAATGAGACACTGTTTGTCTCTGAAGATACGTTCAGTCATGATTTCTTTGTTTGAAAATCTCTTTAGGGGTTACTTGAATTAGCCTGCATGGCCTTTGTAAAGAAGGAAAAACAAAAATATTGTTTTTAGTACATGCCGTGCCGATGTTTGAGTCGAGGAAGGCAAACCATAGCTAATGAATGGCAATAAATCTCTCTCTTCATGTGGTTGTTTACAGGAAATAGAATTTTCATGTAGGTTTCCATTAAAAACCGTCACACAATGTTGTTTTTGGGTTGCATGGCATATAATAAATACCTTCCCTGTTATTAAAGTGTTGTGGAAATTTAAGAGGTGTGCTGATCTTTACTGTTATTTTTGTGCCCTTTCTGAGGGTTATCCGACGCTACCAAGACCCCATCCAACAGGGAACGATCTCGGAACGTTGGCTAACATTCTCTAAAAGTTCTTGCAGTAACATTAGTAGAACATTCCTTTAACGTAATATATCATTTATATCAAAAACATTTTTAAGTAGTTAATGGAATGTTTTAAAATGTTACAGAATAGCAATAACGTTAATACAAGGCCTAAAAACTGCACATTTTGAACATTCCAAAAATGTTTGAAATAACAATAATATTTTTAATGTTTTTGTTCCTTATTGGAAACATTACTGAAATGCTCTTACGTGCCTTTTCTAAATGTTTTCACACGTAAGTAACCTCAATCTTTGTGGAGAAATGACATCACTTTTCCTGAGTCTGAAACTACCTCAGCTGGGGCTGGAAAAATGAAGGAATGTTTGTTCTCCAGAGGGCAGCGAAAGGGGAAATGAGAGGGAAATTGTTGAAGTGTTTGCCATGATGTAAACACAGCAGATCAGAGGGGCCTAACCCAAGCTTATCAGGAGTGAAATGGCTACAGTTTTTCTTTTTCACTTTGTTTGGATGTCATGGTACAGGGGTCACTTCCCAGCATCCTTTGGGGCACTCCCCATCATTCTCACACTTTCTGCTGTACACGTGACAGATGGTGTTTTCCTTCTTTCCAGGCAGAGCAAACAGACGTGCTTGGCTGCACTGAAGAATTTAAATACAGTTTAGGACCCTGCTTTGTTAGTCAGGTTAGTTAAGTGTACATAAGTTGGCCCTGTTAGTTAAGACAACAAGCGGATGTGTTAGTGCGGAGTGTTAGTAAACATTTCCAGGTGTGAGAAACGAGAACTCTCTCCTGACTTTTAACTAGATGCATTTACTTTTTATGTGTTACAAAAATACTTTTAACATCTTTATATATTTTAAATCCTCTGATATTTTATTTTTCTTACTCTTTTGGCTAGTATCTTTTAAGCATAACATAAAATTGTATAAAATTTCTGACAATTGTCAATGGGGCAAGAAAGCAATAATCTTAATTTATTGTTTGGTCATTTTACTGGAAAACAAGCCAAAAATATGTATTATAAAACAGGTTTTTGCAGTGTTTGTCATAAATTCGTCGAGTGTTATTGCGTGAAAACCTCTGCCAGGAAGAAGACGTCTTGAAAACATCACCCTCAAAAACCGCTAATCGTTTGCGATCAGTTTCCTTCTTTATTTTCCAGCGATCAGACAGTCGGTCAGTTTCAGCTCCGAAACGATTCCGTATCCAACGAGAAGATCCCACCGGGAATGCTGAAAGAGGCCCTTGTGTTTTGATCCATAACGTGGCCCTGATGTTACTGACGGCGTGTTGACACGCGGTGTACAGTCAACGTCTCCTGAACTAATAAAGTTAACAAAGTCATTCATTTCCACAACACTGTCATAATTCATGAGCAGTCAGCCGGTTATAAAGTGCAGATGTGCAGGAATGATGAAGCAAGCGCTCGTCTCCGCTCGCACACAAAGAGCTGCAATATGTGTCTTCTGCCGTGAACGGGACAGAATAAATGAGTAAATTGTGTTTAAAGAAATAAGGCAGGTGCAGAATCTGTGGCACCTGTGTGCTTTTAGTGAGTTCATGTGACATGAGCAGCTGCTGTTTCGTGATAAAATCGTGAGATTACATTTAGATGTAATGCCAGCTTATATTACCTTCTGTAATTATTACAATAACATCCAGATCATCGATAAAGAAAATGTGAGCAGCTAGGGTGTTGCTATGGGGTTGCTAAGTGGATTTCACAGGTTGCTATGGTGTTGCTAAGGACCCAGATGATTGCAGTCTGGTTGCTGACTGATTAAATGAATACATCAGGGCTAATGTGCTAAATCTTTTTCTTTTTTACCAGGGTTAAGGTTTTTTTAAAGAAAGATTATTGCTTTAACTTTTAAAATTCTCCAAAATTACTCATTAGAAATAAACAGCAAATGTTTGTATGGAAAAAACTCTGTATTGGAGTTATTTAGAGTAATGTCACTCAATGAAAAACAACAAAACGTTTGTGGATAAATGGATTTTTTATTTGCAGGAAGAAGTAAAGAATTGAAGTAAACAAACTGACCCCTTTGCCAAGTTGTGCAATAAAACAAATCCAGCTTTCTTTAAACATAAGCACTTTCATTTCCCCTTCAGCTTTAAATTTAGCCCTGTTAAAGTTCAGAGAGGACACTTTTGCAAAGTTATGTTCAGTAAAATGTTACAAAGTTTGCCTTGATGCAATAAAAACTAATTTCTTTAACCCAATAAATACAGCAAAAGTGTCATGAGTAAATGTTGGATTAGAGTTCAGTACGAACTCGTTCTGTCTCACCGTGAGCCGTCTGCCGTGTGGATGGAGATAAAAATGTCAGGAATGGTATGTCAGATGTCAGGCCGTCTCTGTTCTGTGTTCTTCTCACGTTCCTGTTTGTCCCAGATCTCTCACATACTTCCAAAGCGTCGAGTCCACTGAAGGAATGAATTTCTCTCCATCACCCCTATTTTCAAACCACAAAATCTCAGTGATTGATGGTGTCAGAATACACTCTTATATGTGTAATATATATTTACATCTATATATTTATATATAACTATATCCATGGATGAGACCGACAGACAGACAGACAGACCGACAGACAGAAGATAGATAGTCCCTCCCACAATTCATCAAGCCCCCTTATGAGCTTATGATGGATGAATTCCTCTGTACACTACAGTCACTGTCTTCAAGTATTATTATTATTATAAAGTTCATCTAGTGTTCTTTAGCATCGCTGTCATGCCATGACCCACAGCAAACAGAACCGAACCTTGACTCCAGAACCACCGTCTGAACTGAACCACAACACTGGTATCATTACACCCCATAATACACAGACAGACAGATATTAGTTTCGTCTGTTATCTGATAGGTTATATTTTTGGCCTCTTCGTGGAAACAGTTTTACTTCCTGACAGACGGATCTGGTTTGTCCTTCAGCAGTCAAAACGAGTGTGAGCTGTCCGTGGTTCTGAACAAAAGACTTTCCCAAATCCCGTCTGGACAGCCGGGTTTGTACACAGTGTCTTTAAACGCATGCATGCCAGTGTTTTACTCACATTAAGGGCTCTTAAGCAATTCTCACCATCAGGGTTTTTTTCTGGCAGTCTACACCTCCAAATTTCCAGTTTCTCTGCCAGCTTTCCTAGTTAATTCACAGCAAGATGTACGTATGCAAAAGTGTCCTTCTTGCCTTTGAAATGTCCCACGAGGGACAAACATCCTGTTGACGTACGGCAGAGACACACAGATGAAGTACGTTTGCATAATGCTGAACATAAAGAGATGTACAGAAGATTAGACGGCAGGAAGTGAACGCCATCTTTGATGGTCCTTTGAAAATTAAATCAAACGCTCTTGATCTTTTATCTTAGGGCACATCACGCACACAGTGTCTCTGTTCACTGAAGACCGGGTGTTAACTGTCCACGTTTGCGTCAATAAATGAAAATTGTCATTTGATTCGTGTTTTCCTGCCCTTCAAGTGTAACTCAAACTTTATCTTTTTATGTGATGGTGAAAACAGAGTCAGACAGGAAACTACAGCAGGGTTATGATAAGATGTCAGGACAGGACTTGAACTCCCACGATGCAACTGTACCACAGTGCAGTACCCACAATGCAATAGCTGAACATCAGACTTGAGCTGAATCATAAATGAAGAACACATTAAAAATATTTTAAAAAATGATTTACTAACTTGACATTATGGTACGAGTACGTCTGAATCTTTATACTGTATTGTCCCTCTTTGCTTGCTCAAACATTTCTGCATAAGAGTTCAAATTTTGGGATTTTTCTTATTTAACTTGGCTAATCTCAGATCTCTTCAGTCAGATCTGTTAGCTAGCTAAACTGCAGCAGGATTTATATCATATAACTCCTCGTGTGCTACTGGTCCATTACTTCGACAGATCTCGTTGCTGATTGGACAGCGTGATTGATCTCCGTGATGTCACGCGGTTCTGTGGGATTTGTGGATATTGGCACTATAGGGAGATTTCTCAGGCAGTTCAGGTTTTGACTGGACGGATCTGTAACATTTTTACTCAGCAGAGATAAAAGTGACAGGAAGAGTTCAGATAAGAGCTCAACTCAAACACAACTGCGGATCACTGACACCAGCGGCATTATGAAATATTCACACACACACGTTTCTTTACTCTGAAGATCAGATGTTAAAATCATTGGTGTGGTATCGCTGCTCTTAGCTGAGTATGAACCTCTCTCCACATCACAGCTTATCATGACCTGATGTGACACTCAGCAGAAGACCCTTTCATCTCATTGTCTGACAACTCAGAAGAAAAAACACTTTTTAGATTAAAGAAATCACAAAAATGAGAACATACAAAACATTAGTTTTAAATAGTTTTAAATAAAAATCATTTGATGCAATGTTTAAAAAAGGATTTAAGGTATTTAAATATTTTCTGGTTGTCATACATTAGCGTCCAGTTGGTTAATAATTGTTTTAGTGAAAAAAAAATGTAAATAATAAAAATATGGTAAAATATTTTAAATTATGAAATTCAAAATGAAGTCATAAGTAATTCCACTAGAAATAAGTGACACAACATTTTTCTGTCAATACAAAATACAATTTTAAACAACAACATTATGTGTTTAAAGCTGATATTGGAACTGAAATGATAAATGATAAAACTAGCCACACATTCTACATTACAGGACAGGAAACTAAACGCTAAACGCTTATCATTTGCTAGAACTGAACACTTTTATGACTGGTGTCAGACTGTGATACAGTAAAATAAAGATGTATGTTGAATAACTCTCAGAGTTCATCTGTACAGATGTTTAACTTTCAGTAAAACTAACCTAAACCGTCCTTGACTGCGGTTGGTCCAACAACACGCAGACATTCATAAACTCAGTGAACTCAAAGAAACCGCACATTGAACGTGACTGTATGTCAACGGACGAGGTCGACAAGTTCAAACTGAGACATTTTCTGCTGCTTGACTGTCATTTAACTAAATAAAACATTTACTGATAAACTTTTAAATGCATGTTTATTTCAAAATCCAAAAGAATTCTACACACTCAGGTGAAAAAACAGCTCATATTTTCTTCTAAATTTCATCTTTTGTGCTCCAAAGAAGAAGAAACTCTTTCTTTTGGAAACAAACGTTGACAGAATCCCAACACATCACTGATGATGTCATAAATCAAAGCTTGTGTCACACTAAACTTTCATTTAAAGAACATTAAAACAACAGTCAGTAAATCTGGCTAATTATTGGATAAATGGAGTGAATTATAGTGGACAACGAACATTTAAATGCTAAACCGCTCCGAATGTTAAAGTCATCCCCAAAATCCACATAAAAACTAAACAAAATAACGAAAAATGACAGTAAATATAAAAGAAATGCTGCGGTTTTCCTGGTTGTGTATGGGCACAGTAAATCCAGGTTATCCCTGACTGTAACCATATTAATATCCTTAGGAATTCCGCATGTCTGTAACTTGTTTCCACTCTCCTCTAGCCGACCGTATTTGCTTTGTCCTACATTACAGAAATGTGTTGCATGAAAACCCGTGTTTGTCTGTTCCTTGTTTTCAGTGAAATCACCGTTTTCTGCCGGGTAATTGTGGACGACATAAACATTTGTAATTAGGATCAAACTTTTCCATCTTCATTCTGTGTTAGTTTAAAGTCCAGACCTGCGGTCAAATCTTCAGCAGCTGAAATAACAGTTTTCCTTTAACCAAATTTAAAATAAAATGAAATAAAATTCTCTGTTTATGGAGTATTTTGACATTTGAGGACACATTATCGTTCTTTTTTTATAGACGGACAGTTAATGTGGAAGCAATTACAAAACACACACAACCCCCCCCCCACACACACACACTGTATAGCTGCATGTATTATATCTATTTAGAATTTGTGTTACTTTCTATATGAGACACTCCCAGCTGTACCACAGCTAACAGTAAACGTTCTCAGAATGTTGGCTAACATTCTCTTAAAGTCCTCGCAAAGTTATCAAAAACCGCTCTTGCAGTAACGTTAGCAGACACTTTTTTAAAGTTATATATCATATATCCAAAACATTATTCTTACGTTATTAGTGAAACGTTTTAAAAACATTACAAATTTTAAAAAATGCTTAAATAACCAAGCAACACTGTTAATACTAAGTCTAAAAAATGGACGCTTGGAACGTTCGTAGAACATTTAAAACAGCATTTTTAATGTTTTGTTACTAATAGAAACGTTAGGAAAACGTTCTTACAACCTAAAATTGTTAGCTGGGATGCAACTGGTTTATACACAGCGTTGTCATGCTTAACTAGAATTAAGGCGTCTCTCCAAACCTGTTAATTAGAGGCTCAAATACTTTCAGTTATGTACCGTACGTGATTTATCACAAAATATTCTGAACAATTCAGAATGTATTCAAACATGAAGTTAGTCACAGATAAACTGCAGTTGATCCGTTCATTTAATCATTGTTGAAATTATCACCGAACGGGATCTTATAACACTTGTGTGATTACACCACTGTCGACCATTTGGTTGCTATTTGCTACCAACCAGCCTTAAAACAAATTGCTTTCTGCTTCTTCCGCAAGTGTGATTTTTACTGTGAAGTTTTGTTGTGTTTATGTCTTACGGACGTCTTTAATCTTGTTGCATCTGGCCACATATCATTTTTGCCTAAGTGGACCCAAATGTTGGCGCAGAACTAGCCAGTTGCATTTCCAGTAAATCTGATATATTTATATAAAAATAATCAGCAAACTAAAAAACAAATGAATGTATGTGTTAATGAGATGTGGGCAGGAACAGAGGAAGCTATGAGTACATAAAATGTACGTTTGGTAAAATGTTTATTTGGCGACTGGGTAGCTATGACAATAAAACAATTCGACAATAAAAACAATTAAGGGCCAATGCTTTCTGTCAGATCTGAATTATGCACTTACCAAATTGACTTACGAGAAAACAGGGTGACAACACGAAGCTATGAAAGACAAATGTTTTTGTTTCATGTGGCATTTTTGTGGTTTTGTCCGACCCGACACAGACGGGAGAGAGTGGAGTTCCTTCCAGGTCGAACTTCCAACACTAAGATGTTGCACGAGCTAAAATTCGTCCCAGAGAGACGACAACATATCCTGCTCTGCGTGTGTCGGTCAGAAACGGATAGATGTTCTTGTGTGGTTTTGAGTGAGTCATCCACTCAACATCTGGACTCTGGTTTATATCTGAGAAAGCTGGGCTATGTCAGAACTTGATAAACAAGAACTTGACCACCAGCACCTTAACAACCCTGAGCAAAATCTGGGCCAGGAAACTACAAATATTTAACACTGAACCTAGAAAGCTTTTATCCTCACTGAGACATTTTCACACAGCAGCCGCATTGCAAGAGAAAGATCTTTCTCTGAACTGATGCTCTACAATTTAAACTAAAGTTTTTAGTTTAGTTTAGTTTGTGAACTGCTGTGTGAATTTTAGTTTGAATTTAAAATGATTCAAATCAAAACTGACCCTGTTTACTTACTGAAAACACGTTCCTGTTCTCATTACAATTGATTCATTTGCAAATGGATTCCAAAGAAAATATGCTAATAATGATGAAAATCATTATAAATAATAATCAAAATGTGATAATATTTCTACCACCTGACATCACCATTTAACTTTTAACCAATGACTGCGTCTCAGAAAAAGAGTAGCCATACATGAGTAAACTCTTTTACACTGACTGTAGAACATTTTGGCAGCCAATTTTATTCAAATCAACTTACAGTGCATTCAACATACATTTTTTTAATCAATATGTGTGTTTCCTGAAAATCAAACCCACAACCTTTGCGTTGCTAACACAACTACTAATTGAGCACACGTTCACAATACAATCAATGTTCAATGGATAATGCGTCAAAACGTTCTTAAAGATGCAATCTGTAACTTTTGCCTCTCTACCGCCATCTTTGTTTGAAACATAAAATTGCAGGTAACTTGAGACCAGAATAACTTTTTATTACATTTGTTAAAGTCAAATCAAACCATACTGACACTTGCTGGGAAATCAGACACGACAGCTCAAATGATAAATCATTATTATAAACGTACCCCTGTAAACTGAGGTAGGGTAAGGAGATTATATTAAATACTGATCTATCATGTATTTGCTCAATAATTGATTTTTGTTCATTTTAAACTCTGAAAAAGTTTGTAGTCCCGTCCCAATCTCACACCATTAGCCGGATACTGACATGATGGGAGGCTCAGACAAACACAGCAGTGATTTCAAAGCCCACAACACTTAACCCACAGTGACAGACACAATAACACAGTAACTGTACGTGTCTTTCTCTTCCTTATTGATCACAAGGGAACTACGCCTCCTTCACGGCATGATTCATCTTAATGTAGCAACAGCCATGTGTCTTCAAGCTTTAGAAGACCACTGCAGAAGCCCTGGAGTGCCAAAAGTTCAGCCCACCCACCTGCTTGGGTCCCAGTTCATTTTATTTGAATGAGAGGGCAAATGTTAAGCCTATCGGTGACCTGGTCAGTCTGTTCTCCAGGAACTGGAGTCCACCCTAAAGCTGATAAATAACTTACTTTCACCAGCTTTCACCGGTCCTTCTAATCTACTTACCAAAACGAAATATTTTAATTTCCCATGTGGAAGTTTGGAGGTATGAAACACTTTGTGGATCACATCCAACCAAACAGTGGATTATCTGCATATTATAATGGAGCCAATTGTCAAAGGGCCCGGCTCCAACATACTGGCTCGATTTTCAACCTGAGATGTTTAATTCGACTAAGACGATTAAGATTCTTTACACGGTTTGTGACTCAGCGTTTGGACTCAGACTTACTGTACTAACTTGGAAAAGAAACCTTGATGGAGATCCAGAGGCCAAAATAAAAACAAAGTCATTACCTGCAATGCTCAAATTATGACATTTGGCTACTTTTCTAACCGCTAATTACCTCAGGAAAACTGAGGTGTAGGCAAGTTTCCTTTGTTTTTCCTAAGACATAAATTGATGCATTCAAAACGAGGCCCTCGAGTGATTTATCTCCTAAATTTCCAAACATCTTAAGAGCTTATTGCCGAGTACTTTAGTTTTCCAGAGAAATTTTCTTCAAAGTGATTACAGGAGATCTGCCGTTCTAAGACGCAGGTAATACCGCAAAACAGACAATAAACACATCCAAAGCTTCGTTTCCAAAGAAAAGCCATTTCTACTGGAAGACCCTTCTCGCCTGTTACCTCAGAGAGCTCACGCATGCGGCCGCATCCAGAACCCTGGACATGAGATCAAACTAGTAAAACCACACATGAACTGAGAAAACAACAGCAGTATTGTCCCTCCACCATCCTTATCCGGACACCCTCTCATTTTCGACTTCCTCTTTTCTTCTTATCCCCCTCTTTGCCCGTTTTTCATGTGGTAACAAATGTATAAGGAACCAATGGTTTGAAAGATTCTTCGGTTGAAAAAAAGCTGATTTGAAGCTTTGTAATTGAAAACACACACTGAGTCAGAGAAGCTAAGCTACCAGGGGAGGGCAGAGACAGCCCCAATGAACAAAGGTTTGAATTGCGAAAGAGGCGAAGTAGACCCTGCGTGACATCTGACTAAATACTCTCATTGTTTTTCTCCCCAAAAACAAGTATCGAATAACCGTCGAAGGGGAAGAACAGGACGGATGGATGTTTGCCCGAATCAGACCTGCTGCCTTGACTTCCCCCAACCAGCGTCGAAAACATCCGTCTGGCAATCTGGAGACGTGCTCTTGAAAAATGTTTATCCGTCTGACCATGTAAAACCATTTAAACTTGTGAACCACGTTTTGGAAGCATCTGTGTTTTTCAAAAGCTATGAATGGCTCAAGGCCTCCTGCAGGGACGTTTTAAGACCCCGCACATCTAAGTTAGTTAACAGGGAAAGTCGCGAGTGTTTATGTTGTAGTCTGTTGCGCATTCCTGTTGAGGAATAACAGATCAGTGACTCTGAAGTTTGTGGATGTTGGTCCAGATTTTGCACATTAATGAAGATTCATAACTCTGATGTGAGTCCCAGCTAACAGGGAATGTCAAGCCATTACCTTAAGTCCAGAAAAATGATGACAATTTGAGAGTGAACTATTTTTACATCAACCATTAAGTAACCATGTAAAACACTCTTGCATACCAATGCACTAACATTCACTTTTCAGCTTAGCAACACCTTAGCAACCCCATAGCAACATCCTGGGAAGAGTACAATAATAACACAGATGGCAATAGGTTTAACTTTAAAAGATGCCACAAACAGATCTGAAGACAACAACCAAACCCTGAACATTTCAAAACTTGGCACTGGACAGTCAGCTATGGCCTAGCAACTGCTTGTAACACCTTAGAAAGCACATAGCAACACCCTGGCAACCACCTACAAGACCCTTATGTTGCAGTTCTTAACATTTAGAAAATCAGCAATAATATTTTCTTCAGAAAATAAACCATCTTAAAGCTTTAACTGACAGCGGTATCTGTTTTACAAAATACTAATTCATTAATTTAAAAAAACGTTTTGTTTTCCTGGAGACCAGTTTCTTATTTAATGGCCTCTTCTGAAGTCTTTTACTGACTGAAAGTCTTGGATTTCTTTGGCGTCTGTCTTGAGATGTATTTGTTGTTTTGTTGTTTTTTCTCCTGGTCCCCAAACATCCCATTGAAATGCATGATGACTCAGATTTTGAAGGTTTGGCAGACCAATGGGACAGCTCGTCCCGCCTCCTAAATGAAGCACCATTGTACTGCTGGTCTAATTGCCCTGGTATACGCTAGAACTCGGCCTGAAAGCAAGTGGACAAAAGTTCACAGTGGGTCATTTTGGCTTGCTAAGATGAAAGCTGTAGGCATTTTTAATGAGGATTAACCCAAACGCTTCCTTTTACTCACAATTACGGAGGTTGGCTGTGTTTTACGCATGTCTTCCCTCACGCAAAAGGCCCCTGAGCCTGCCGGAGGGCCCCACATACGACTCCCACAAATCCAACACAACACACGTCCAATGAGTTCACTGCACAAATAGGGCCAGTCATCCCGGCCTCACTCAAACTCATTTGCAGGTCAATGTGTCACTTCATGAAACTGGTTTCCTCATCTTATGTGTAAAATGTGCCAGATCCCACGTCTCGCTACAAACCTGTGTGTGTGAAAACATCTGCTGACGTATGACTGTGTGTTTTATGATGTCGTTTTCATCATTTGATATAAAATGAAAATTACACGCAGATTTATGCATCAGAACTGACTTTGACTTGCAAATATTGTCTAATTGCATTTCATTTTTCTCTGTTCATATGAACATCCTAAATTGTTTCTACACAGCTAACAATTTATGGTTATAAGAATGTCACCCTAAGGTTTTAATTAAGTAACAAAAAATGTTAAAAAGTGATTTACAAAGTTCTAGGAACATTCAAAACGTCCAGCATATTGCTTGGTTTTTAATACTGTTACTCTTTTAAAACGTTCCACAAACATCTTAGGAATAACAATTTTGATATATGATATACAATGTAAAAAACGGTCTACTAACATTACTGGAAGAACATAGAGAGAATGTTGAGAGAACTTTTAGAGAACGTTCCCTGTTAGCTGGGTAAGAGACTTTAAAACCTCAAATAATTTATTTAAAGGATGAACAAGTGTGTGTGGAAAAGAAATAATCAACACAGAAACGCAATGAGCAAAAGACAACAGAACTGTAGACACGATTTTTGCGCTGTTTGCTATAACAAACTTCACTCATGGTTTCTACAGATAATGTTCAAATTCAGTTTTGTAAATGTTATTCATACAGCATAAGCTACAACTGGCATTGCTTAAAATGTGTTCAAAGTCAGTGGTCATAATCTGTCCATGGAAGACCATAAATTGACTTGTGCTGCCCAGAAGTTAAGCGAAAATGTTTCTTAGCCTGATTTCACCCACACTACAACCTCAAAACTTAAACTAACCTTTAGCCTCACTTTGGCAACGTTCAAAAGAAGTGTTCAGCCAGAAAATTGGTTCAGACTGACCCCCACCTCGAACCTCAGCACACACACACTCAACACCCCCCCGGCCCGCTGGTTTGAGAGACGGCCTACTAGCACACTGAAGGGGACGGGGGAGAGTTTGTTTTTGGAGGGAAAGTCTTGAAATGCAAATATTCGCCACAGCAGCGCCACAAGACATCAGAACAAAAACTGACTGACCAATAAAGACTCTTGATTATTATATGACATATTGGACTCGCCTAACAAGTAGCTGTTTACAATATTTTCCCAGCTAACAATTTTAGGTTATAAGAACATTTCCCTAAAAAAAACATTATGAAAAAAATCCAAAAGTAACCAAAATGTTATTTTTGAATGTTCTAGGAACGTTCAAAACATCCAGTCTTTTAAACACTGAATTAATGTTATTGCTTGGTTATCAAATGTTTTCTTCTGTAACATTTTTAAAACGTCCACTTACCACTTGTTAGCTGGGATAACATTTTGACATAAGATGTATAACATTAAAGTTCTACTAACATTACTGCAAGAACTTTTCTGATAACTTTAGGAGAACCTTTAGAGAACATAAGCCAATGTTTTGAGAACGCTGCCCTGTTAGCTGGGTGGTTAGCATGAACTAAGTCTAGCCAGTCTAGTGTAATAATGCAACAGACATTTTAGCACTGGAAATTGTGTTGGGTTGTCTGAGAAGTTAAAAAAACAGCACAAATGTTCAGTCAGGAATGAACGTCTAATTTCCAATAAAACTCGGAATAAATGCTTTGAGTAATGGGAAGAGCTCCCTGTTTCCCACAAACAACTTTTGTTTCTTTCATGGTCTGGAGCAAAAAGGCTTTTATTGGAAAATGTTGGTATTTTTTTCTGAAAGATCGGTGAAAGTCATTAAAGAAGTGATTATAAAACAAGAAAACAGCACATGACACAGTGCAGTGCAGACAGATGAGCTGTTACACCGGGTGACTTGAGTCTCTATAAAACATATAATGAACTTTCATGGATCACAGCTGACAATCAATAAACGAGCAAAACAGAGACTTACTGCTTCATTATGACATCACTGAGAAAACGTGCCAATGGGAATGAAAAGACACAAATGGGATCTCTTACAAACGTGTCTCAGACCAGAAACTGCTCTCAGATTTACTGAAAACTACAGTCAAAAGTCAAATGTTTAAATACATCCTCATATATTGCTCATCAAATTAATGCAAGACTTAAAAGATTTGAGCTATCCGGACTAATTTTATAGCTCGATCTCGCACGTCAACAATCGCTTAATTTGTATCTGTTTTTATTTTTCATCAGCTAGTTAAGTTAATCGACAAACCTAAAACATGTTTTCAGGCCTGTTTTCCAGGACTGATTTGTTTAGGTGAGGTAACTCACATGATCTGAGAGGCAAACCAGTAGGGGATCACTTTTGAGAAGGTCATTTCAGTCTGTCCTGGCCTGCAAAGGGAAATTTTTGTTGCTAAGCAAAAGTTGAACTAAACAAGTCAACATACCAATGTCTGATTCGCCTTTCTAAGATTTTGTTGGCGGTCACGGATGTCCGGACTCTCTTGAATCTCACAAACAAGAATAACAGAATTATACGTTAACATTGTTTTGTTTAAAACCTGAATTCTCATTGTCTTAAAAAATCATGTCTTCCCCTTTAAGCTGTTTTACTTGCTTTATGAGAAATCATCAGAACAGATTTGTGTAGTTTATTGCTTTTTCCTAAATAAGTAATAAAAAATAAACAATTCAGTGTAAATTCGCTTTAAGTATAAAGAGCGCATGTCAAAACCTGAAGAGTGAAATATTATTACCTGAATATTAAATACAATGTCTCTATAGCTTATGTGGGTCCTTGAAACCGTAAAGCTGCAACATAAAATGAAACTTAAATACCACAAATCAAACAATAAACTAGACCTGAATTTGTACTTTCTTACTAAAAACAGATTCTGTAAATCTTTTATTATTGTGAGGTTACATCAGAACGGCACATCATGTCCTGTATCTATTTTCTAAATCATCAGATGTTGTTAACAGTCTTTGGTCAACGTCGCATGGGAACGCTTTCTGCCTGCGTGCACAACCCAGAATGACTTTAAAACAAACTGCAACTATGTTTCAAAGTCAAAATATGTTTTAGTTTTAGAGAGACTTGACCTACAGAGACCAATCGTGACCTTAACTGCGTAGATGATGTTCCGAATGCGACTGGAACGAATTTATTTCAGCTCAACATATTTACTGATGCCTCAAAGTACGTAAGACCACAAGTGTGTTGAATTTCACCCTGAAGTATCTGTCCTGATATTCATAACAAACACCAAGAGGTCTCAGTTTTTGAGTCAACAACTCAAAGTTGAAAGAACAGCTACAAAAGACACGTTCAGTATGTGCAATGAGAACATGAGCACAGGTGCAGATGGCTTAGCACAAACGTCCTTAAAACGTTTTACAACACATATTCTAAGACTGGACACAACACACTTAGACTGTGTCCAGATTCTAGTCTTTGACAGTCACGGAGGAGCACAATAGATCCTCAAATGAACAAGACCACAAATGTGGATACTCAATCAGGCCTCATGGATTATAATGAAAACATTTACGATGTGCTTGCTCAATAAACGTGTAAAACAGCATTGGAACACGCACACACGACTTTCTGACTTCCTGTCCTGCTCATTCACTCAGACTCTTGCCCACGTTTCATACTTCCTTAATTTTTCAGGAGAACCTCTTGGTTCAGGTCTCCAGAGCTGAGGTCTTCTTCTGCAGGAACATCAGTTCTTCATCCACCTGCAGCATCTGTGGTTTTCATGCCAACAGCTGTCACTTGTAGAGGCTGCAAAAATGGTTTCAGTCACAAATTTCTCATGAGTTTTCTGAAAACCAAAACTCCTTCACTTTGACTTTTGTTTAATGAAACATTACACTTCAGTACGTCTGTCAACATGTTTCTCGTCAGTTTCAAGAATAAAATTGGTGTAATTTCATAAATGTTTTACTTCATTTCACAGAAAGCTGCAATCTGTAACTTTCTGAGGTTAAAAGTGAACAAAAAACAGTATAAATGAAATAAATAAAAATGTTACCAAAAAGCAAAACTGATATTTGTTCATTTTTAACCCAAAAAGTTAGGATTGCAGCTTTAAACTAGACACCTGTTCTCCGCTTCCCAACCTAAAGAAATGCAGTTTTGCCGTGCAGTTTTTACTGCATGCGGGTGACGCAGGGTAATCGCCACACCTCACTCCACAGAAACGTCACCATCATACGGGAAACATTTTTTCCACTCTCCTTTGCGTTTTGGAACTGATAGCGGCTGTCTATCTAAAAGCCACATGGCTCATCAGCAGACCTCTGCGTTTGCCTGGACACACACAAGCAAACACTTTATTCCTTCTGTTCAAAGCTCTGTTGAAGTCATTTCCAATCTTTGATATGGCTGATGAGAAGGAGAAGATCCCACAGTGACGTGTATGTGTGATGTTGTATTTGTTTCCTGAAGATTGCTCATTCTTTACAAAAGGAGATGGAAAAGCGATTGCCCTAAATTTCCTGATACAATGAATCAGTGGAACTTGTAAGTGATCTGATAATTGGGTTCTGAGCTGGTTTGCTGTTGAAGGAAAATCTGGTCACACCCCCTAAAATGCTTTGCAGATGTAAAATTGCAATTATAAAAGTGTCTTCTCTGAAATACGGTATGGTTTGGCGGAATAACTCAATGACTTTAAATGTGTGCGAAATTTTAATTGATGTAGTCAATGGATTCTGATGAGGTTTAAAAGAGGGTTATCTGGAATTTGAACTCTGGAGGGGGACGGTATCGTAAAATGTGGCGTACAGCCTGTAAAATCATTTCATATAATGTCATAACATACGTGAAATATTTACCCCTCTTCCAGCCTAATATGCAGAGTAAACAATAAATAAAACATTTGCACGTTGCTTTAAAAACTGTAAACGCTGTGGTCCAATCAGCAACATTTGATCAACCAGATCCTGAGTTTGCTGTTGTGAGTGTTTGGGAAACTTGTTTAAACACAATTATTTTTCCTGTTCCGCTTAGTGCCGTAAAAATTTCAGAGTTCATCTTCTGTTTTTCTGTTGTGCTTTACCTATAATGTTTACCAAAACAATTACAATTTAGTTTTTCACCATTTTCCATCCTCTCTTTCTCTCTCTTACCCAATAGCTGTAGAAAGTTTAATGTTTTGACAGCACCAGTATGTTTTTATACTGCATTAAGCTCTTAACAAATCCCAAAAAAATTGATTTGTCCCGCTATGACCTTCATCCCACAACAGCTCATAGGGAAACCCTCCAAAGAGGCAGAAAAAGTTGTCTTGCTCACAGAGCCGGGCAGCTGTTTCCTTTATTCCCGCCGCCCAACCTTTATTCAGTCCATCCACATATCTGATTTGTTTGCAATATAATCCAGAAAAGCAGAACTTTCTGAGAGTGGCTGTTATTCTTTACCAGTGTTTAAATGTAAGACCTCTGTTGTTTTTCATTAGGGAAGGAATCACCTCAGCTTTGCCAAGGTTGTTGATCAAAACCAGCGGCTTATGACGCCTAATTGAAGCCAGCTGGACCTCCGTGTAGAGCACAATACACATAATGTGACGACCCATCTCTTTAACAGCGTTTCTTAAAAATGCAGAGAAGAAACACAGAATAGCTTTTGTATTAAGGCAATCTGTATTTGTCACAATTCAGCGTCTAGATTACAGTGAAGAAATATATATATTATATATACATGCAAACCCGCAATGCCAGACTCGCCACCACCCACATAATTCATAAAAAGTTACTGTCTGCTTTTTAGCCGTTCCCTCCCGCTAGCTGATGACACTCGTGAGAAATCATGACCCCATTACGAAGTTCTGGGCTTGTGTTCACCCTAAGAAGTTAAAGGAGGACACCAGTCACTTTCGTTTTGGGTCCCGGCCACCGTATTGTTGACATTATTGCTGCCATCCTTTCACTTTTCCCATATTTTCCAACAAAATCCAAGTTTCCAAATTCCAGTCCTGGCCTATTTTACCTTTCTGCTTTTACCACTCATGCAATGTGAAGGCTGACATCTTCCAGTTCTTTAGAGTTCCTCTTCTGATGTGTCTCGATGGGGTTTTTTTGCACACAAGGGAACAACGGCTGTATGTGGGAGGCAAATGAACGAGGAACAGTCTTGGCATGCAATCAGCCCAATGCACAGAGGAATTCAATATGTCTGCCGTGGAAGTCTGAGTCAAAGGGGGACCCTCGGACTCTTTCAAAGATATTTTCAGCACCCTCTAGTAAAGAACTGATTCATAGCTAAACAACACCAGTAAGTCACTACAAATTATGTCACTTGGTAAAGAAGGTGGCGACGTGGTCTTTAACCCCAAGTGTAGTCATAATAATCACTTACTGGATTGTGGCCAATGTCTCTCGTTTCAACATCTCTCGCTTTCTTTCAATAGCTGATTATAAATCTTAAGGTGGAAGTGGCCCCCTGTAATTTTACTGGAACGAGGAATAGCTAACCAGTCTCCGCGCTCGAGAGGTTAGCATGAAAGCACCATCGGGGGAACACAACTGCAGTGAGAATCACATCCAGGAAGGTCTTGGCAGACCCTCAGAGTTTTAAACAAACATAATGTCCTGACGGCCGGTGGATCTGACAAAGGTTAAAGTAATAGTTCTCCAAAAAACGAAAGTTTTGTCATTATTTACTCACTTTGCGTCGTTCCAAACCCGTATGCTGTTTTTCTCATGGAACGCAGAAGTAGAGATTTTTGAAGGATTTTTTCACGACGCTTTCCACACAAATCATACGAGTTATATAAACTACCGCATGTTTTTTTTCCCTATTTGGAGCTTTTCATTACTATAAAAAAGCCACAATGAAAGAGCTATGAAAAGATTTTCATGAGTGACATTTCATTTTTAACAAACTGTATCTTTCAAACAATATCATCTCTTTATATGACAGCAGTTGATTTAAATGAACCAGCTTGTTTAGTGGTTTTGCTCTGTTTGATCAGGTGTGGATGTGTGTTTTGCTCTGTTTGCGTGTTGCTCATACTGACGGTTTCGTTGTTTTCTAGGGATTCTCTGTTTATTTCGTCCCAAAATATTTAGTTTCTCGAACTAATGAGAATCTGTTGAACAGCCAGTAATGCTCAGGGGAAAGAGTTTGAAGAGGAACTGAAGAAATAAGTGATAGCACACAGCTGGACATGCAGCTATAAACCTCGTCTTTACACCCATCACTGACACCGTCCATTCATCACCACTGAAAATTCACTTTACACATCACAGCAATCATAACAATCACAAACAGACCCAATAACTTCACCCCCCATTTCATGGGCCGTGTTTTCCTGGTTATCGTCCGTTCTACTTTCCCGCAGTCTATCATTCATATCTGTTAGCTTAACTGTAAACCGCACATTGGAAAAAGTTGAACGAAGAGGTACAAAAACTGGCTATTCGCACAATTGTTAATGTTTTGACAGACGCACCATTGTTGTGTAGCAACGAACTCATTTACATAATTTCGCAATAAAGTAAGAACTTACATAACTCATTCATTTCAGTTCAGTCCCATGATTCTCAGAGTCAACATGACACAGACTGAACGTATCACAAACTTCCTGTACTGAATCTTTTAAGAATGCCATATAAACAACATCTAACATGAGATAACGTAACAGTACTTCTGAACACATCAAATATCTGCAAATGATTTAAGACAGACGTCATGTTACACATTTTGTCATATTTATCTGCAGAAAATCACAACATTTTGTACTTTACAAAGGTAAACAAAATACATATCAAGTACTTTCAAGAACTTGTCTAAAAGTTAAAAATAAAATACTGATTTTTAACATATTTAAGTGTTCAAAGTAAAAAGACAGAGTAAATTTTCAATTTTACAAATGGTTCTTCAATAGCCCAAATATGTCATATCCAAAAGCAAAATAAATCAGGCCATAATTTTCTGTTCTGTTTGCTTATTACAACAAAACCCACAACACATACGAACTGTGTCAAAAATGACAACTATAAATATATATTTACAATAAAACCACAGTTATACAGTTAAAGCAAAGCTGTGGAGAAACAGTAGAAAGAACAATACAATACGACACCAATACAAAACACATACATAAATGTTATTGTCAAATCAAACAGCTTCCAGCACGCCCACCCTGAACACAGAAAGCGACGCCGGATGTGATGCGCCGCAGCGGGCGTAACAAACCGCGCTTACCTGCGGACCAGCCGCTGCCTGCGGGCTCCTCACCGGGGTCAATTCCGGGTGATTTTAATGTAATGTTGTGTGGAGTTTTCCTTAAACATCAGCTCTTAACACTAAAGTATTATTCAAGCATTATCCAAAGTTGATCTCTTTTAATATTTAATGTTTTTATTATATTGGATTCAATAATAAACGTCGCATTAGTTACGTCATCAGTCGGCGCACACCGAGGATAGAAGAACTTCCGGTTTTTGGTTCATTTCGAGTCACATATACACAATTCAGTTCTTGTTTTTAAAAAACTCGCTGTAAATAAATCATTAAATGTGTGATTTGTTGACTCAAAAGATGCTACAGGATTGATCAATGTGATTTTATAACTGATTTAATAAAAAGTCGTTTCGTTCACGAATTGTATTGATTATTTATGAAATGCAATAGAGTAAAAACACGATATTGTGCTTTAGGATGTAGCGAAGTAAGTTTTGTAAAATGAAAATACTTTGAGTAAAACACATTGTGTTACTGTCCACTATTTCCTATCATAACCTCAACTAACAACTAATTGCTAACTGGATCTACACATATAAGGCACAATTATATGATCACACACACAAACAAAATGATTTTCAAATGTATTTTGCCCCAAGTTCTGGTAACTGTGTTACAGAAATGTCGAATTTCATATAAAATAACCTGTTGAGGTTGACAATAAACAGTTTTTGTTAGGCACCACCTTTCACTGACCATTTGAAAAGGTTTTGTCAAAGTTTCACCCATGTCTGTGGGACATGTCATGAGTGTATACAGTACTGTAGTCCTTTGACTGTTTGTTCGGGGTGTAACAGCATAATTATTGTGAGTGGACTTCCATTGCATACAAACACATATCATGTTCTCAAATTAGACACTGTTATCTTCTTTAAATAGCTTTTATATGGAAGCGCAGTTGGGCGTCAGCATAGAAACAGTCAAACCCCACAGACACATTTCCAGTGCTGAGTCACGGCTCTCCCACCCGATGGCTGTTTCTGGGCGCGGATATGTTGCCAGTCGTGGTCTGGTACCTGAAATAGATGAAGCGTGTATTTGTCAACCCAAGTTACAATCAAAAAATAGCAGCGTACTGTAAAGAAGACTTATTTTCTCATAGTTAATGCTTGAGAATGTACAGCACACTCAGAGAATCCGGTAAAGATAATAAAAATAGATGCTGAATGTGTCTGACTTCCAAAAGATGAAGAAAAAATACATTCCCAGAAAACGTAGTGTCTCTGTTGCTCTATAATTCATACGTTTGTACTGATGGTTTAGATAAACGGGATTGTTGCAATATTTTGCTGAGAATTATTACAACTAGTTTTAAATGCAAAATATTCTGCGAGTACAAATTAAACGAATAATTTATGAAGTCTTGGGAAAGTGCTGGAAGGGGCCCTTCCTTTGCAGATGGATTTTATCTAACAAACAGTGACATAATAGCTCACATTTGTTGTTTTTATTGGCCACTGATGTCCAGCCAATTGACAAAACAAAATATTTATTGGATGTTTAGACACATCTCAATGATACTGTTTGATTCCAAACATCTTGTCACGCTTTTGACGTCAGTAACTTGCTCACTGGTAAATAAGCCACGTGTAAGAAAAAATGGAAAGTCAACAATGAGCCAGTCATCTGCGGGGCACATTTCATAGCCGTTTTAACAGGGAAACTGTCTCTGGAGGTTTAATGTGGGGAAGCCCTGTCGGTTAATTTAGAGAACATAAAAAAACACCTTCAAATGTCTCACTGGAAAATCCATGACTTCATTCCAAAAAAGTAAAATGAGCAGGAGCTAAAACAGCACAGGGTCAAAATTTGGGCCTGATTAGCAACGGTTTCCAGTGAGCCACGCCGCAGTTCCTCAGATGAAGGGAAAAAGCTCTGCGTGTTTGCGTGGATCTCATTTACACCCCTCCCGCTCCCCCGCAGCGTTCCAGAGGCGACGTGGTTTGTGTCTGAGGTTCATTGTGGTGGCAGATTGAGCGGCGTGTGATCTTGTCTCACTCGCGGGTCTGTGTGTGTGTCTGTGTGTGTGTGTGTGTGTCTGACAGGAGCAGAGGTCACGCTGAGGTTCAGATGAAGTCAGAATGTAATTATGCCTCAATGAACGAAAAGTGGAAAGTAATAAAAAACAGCTGGATGTTTTTGAGTTAGACTGAAGACATATAGATGAATCGCTCTCTCTCCCTCTCTTTCTCTCTTTTACTTCTTAGCTGCTGGTAAAACAGAAGATGTGATATGTTTACATTTTTTATTTGTGGTGGTGTCTCCTACATATAATAAAGCAAAAAGCCATTTGTGACCACGTTACATTTTTTTAGTTATGGGTACAAACTCTACACAAGTACGCTAATGCTTCTCACTGCACTGCATTAGCTAATGCATTTATCTGCATTTTATTTTAACATTAAATATGATTCATCTAGTCAGAATTTTGGCGGAACTGTTCATTTTTAAAGCAATTATGGAATTTGGAAATATTTTAATTCTAGGCTTGAGGGGGCGCAACACCAGGTGGTTTCACTCAGGTAATCTTTCAACTACTGCCTGTCGGTTTGAAAAAAACAGCATCTGATGACGGATCTGTTTAAAAGAAAAGGGCAAAACTGCATCACTTTCCAAGAAAGCCCTCTCATCATCATCTCTCAGTCTGCGTCTCTGAGGCATGTTTTCCCCCTGACGTCCACAGATATGGTATCCAGCAACAGTAGCTGAGCAGTAGGTTGTGGGAAACCGCAGAGGGAGTGTCTGTGTTTAGGGGGATAGGAAACAGAGTGATATGGATAAGTGGTTAGTGGGGTATTGAGGGGGCACAGTGCACTATTTCTTCCAGATAAAGGCATCCTGTTACACACATATCAGGAAGGTTAGCCATGCATCATAAGTTACCATTGTAACCATAAGTTACCATAAGATAACACAGCTAAAAACAATTCACCTTCTTGAGATCAATTATACCTCCACTGTGTTATTATGATCAATTTTTCAGGGCTTTCAATCTTTAGAAAGAGAGCAAGATTCTACAGTATATGCACAATGGTGAAAAAACCCTCAAAACCACAACTTAACGAAAGTTATAATTAGCTGTATGTTGTTCTATATACATATATAGAACATATATAGGCTTTTTTTTAAGTATTTTTAAAGGCCCATAACTTTGAGAGAACTTTGACAGAACATTATTAACCGCTCTCTTTGGGCTAGAGAGTTTTAAGTTCTGAAGTTCACAGTATGTTTAAAGCACAGTGAGCCCTTATCTCAAAACATAATCTCAAATCGTAATTCCTTGTGATACATTCTCCAGTCCATCAATGGACTCTAACAACCCAGAAGATCAAATAAAGAAGTTAGTTGCTTCCATCTAAGCAATCAGTATCTGACAGAACACTTATCCTCTAATTCATCAATGTATGAGAAGAACGGAGCTGTCTGAGGTCTCCTCATCTCCACAGCTCACAGAGAACTTCACCTCCAAACATGGAGAATCGTTCCTCATCTCTGCTTGAGTTAAGATGAGGACAAAGCACCTCAGGAGATTTCACAGTATGAAAGACGCTTAAGTCCAACCAGCTGCTGCCTCGGTGTAAACTTCCGACAAATGTATTTGTAAAGACTGATCCATGTAAGGTCATTGGTGTGGTTGCTCTGCTTTGTGTCCCAATGGCAACCGTCCAAACACGGAGATCTTCTCCTTGAAAGACCTCTGTCACGAGAGACAATGAGGATCAGTCTGTATAAACCGAGTCTTTATAACAAAGGCTGTGTGTTTTTTTAATATCGCAGCATAAATAACTCTGGTCTGTGTGTAGGCCTCGTATATACTACTGAAGATCTGTTATTGTCCCATCTCTGTCCTGGAGGATTAAAACATCTGTGAGGAGGAGAAAATCTGGTTCATCTGGTTCATGGAGGAACCAACTTGGCGTTCCAGAACCAGTAGAAAACAACACTCCCAGCTAAAAATTGTAGGTTGTAAGAACGTTTCCCTAACATTTCTATTAAGTAACAAAAATGTTAAAAATGTTATTAAAAATTGTTATTTAATAAGGTCTAGAAACATTCAAAGTATATATTTTTAAAGACACATTATTCAAACATTTTTTAATTCTGTAACTTTTAAAAACATTCCAAAATGTTATTTTGAATGTTCTAGGAATGTTCAAAATGTCAGTTTCTTTAGATGTTGTATTAACATTATTGCTTGGTTTAAAGAACGTTCAAACATTTAAACATTTCAACAACAACTTAAAAACAAAATTTTTGATCTATATGATAGAAAACGTCAAAAAAGTATGAAACACAGATCTTCATACACAACTCTGAGAGCACAGCATTACTGTAGCCACAGATTAATAGAGATTTTAGAGGTGGAATCATTTTGCAGGTTTAAAAACTTGATCAGAATACATGAAACGCTTGACCCATTTTTGCTACGTTACTACAAACACTGGCCATGACTCAGAAAACAGTTGGACATCCTCATTCTGTGACCTTAAACCTTGGCAGATTGTCTCTCAGAGTTTTTTGGAGTTTCTAATCAATATGTCAAACATCAGCAAAATTTATAAAAATTTGTATGTTCTTTCATAAAGTGGAAAACCAGATTACGTTGTCTGGAAACTAAAATATAATCTATTTAGCTTCTGCGAAAAACAAACACGCTATCAGACTGACAGTGTTGCTCTGTAAGCCGGGCCCCTTGAAAAAAGACAGCTGTGAACCTTTTTTCTAGGAATTCTAATGGGTATTTCTAGGAATCCTGAATGTGGTAAACGCACTGTCCCCCGGATAAAGTTTCAAGTCTCTGCGCAAGAAACGCAGAAAGATGTGTTTTCCAAGATTTCTGTTGCCAAGACATACATAACCTAACCTCACCAAATGAACGGAAATGTGGCATAGAACAGACATTTTCACGTAAAACAAACAGCTTACGGTTTTTGTTACATAAAAGACACACTTTCTGAAATCACCTGTTCTTTTCACGTCGTTTTAAACGTATTAGAGATTAATCAACAGGTTTTTATGGCATAATGTTAATATTAATATTACAGTTTGATAAAAAATATGATTAATGTGATGCGCTTGGCTTAAATTACTGTCTGTGATAGTATATTGTATGTCTGTTTTGGGGCTTGAAACCATTGAACCACAATGAGTTTCAAATAAAATAGCTTTATCTCAAAACAGCTTTTGACAGCTTACGTCAAATTCCCTGTATCACAAATATACAATGTGGTGCGTTTAGAGTTAAAAATGACAGTTTTGTGAAGGCCAACCCTTTCAAAAGTTCAAATGCCCTTTTCTAAACTACTTTAGTTTTTCTCCAGCACAATATAAAAATGTTTTTGTTGCTAGTAAACAGCACCTATGAATCACTTATTTATTTGCAGTCCTGCGATTGGAAATGTTGATAAAAATGAGTGATTTTTATACTCACAGTTGTTACGCTGCACATGGAGAAAAGCAAAACCTTTAGCCAGATCACAATTATATGACTTCACGTTTAATGGTGTGCAAAACTTAGCAGTACAGGAAGTACTACCTTACATTGTTTTTGCCCCCATTAAATGTTTAATGTTCTTGTAAAAGGGGGGGGGAGGTTTAAAAGCGCTCTCCAATCTGCTTACACAGAAAAGCTGAATCATCTGACCCGAGTCCACATATGACACGTACCTTCAGCACGAGAACACAAGCGTGACACATGAACAGAAAACATGACTGAAGCGTGTTGGCTGGATTTAGAAAAAGCTGCTTTAATGTCTGACTGAATCAGAACCTCATTTAACCTATTTGAGTTTAAACCTTTAAGATATTTGAGTTTAGCGTTAACACTTTGCAAAACTATTTTTAAGTCATATTGACTGCAAAGTTGCTCAGCTGACAGGGAACGTTCTCAGAACATTGGCCAGCAATCTCTAAAAGTTCTCTTAAAGTTATTAAAAAACGTTCTTGCAGTAATGTTAGTAAAACATTTTAATGTTACATATCAAAAATGTTATTCTTAAACGCTTAGTGGAACATTTTAAAAACATTATAGAATTAAACACATTTTGAATTGCCTTTTTATAACCAAGCATTTTTAGAACTTTAAAAATAACAGTTTTAACGTTTGTTACTTAATGGAAATGTTAGAGAAATGTTCTTACAACCTACAATTTTAGCCGACACTTTTATTCAGAGCAACTTACAATATATTCAAGCCATACATTTGATCAATATGTGTGTTCTCTGGAATCGAACCCATGACCTTTGCCCTGCTAACCAATGCTCTACCCATTGAGCTACAGGAGTCGGTGTAACTGCTCTAAAGATTAAAAACTACAGCCTGTATTTCTAACTGAGGTGAAAGTAAAATCTTCTAGGGTCTAGTTAGGAAAGAAACTTTTAGTCAAAACAGATGGATTTAGTGTTCGAAAACATCATGAAGAGGGGAAAAATATATATTTTAATTACAAATAGATTTCTATGTTGTTGTTGTGTGGTCTTCTTGTAAACACTGAAGATTTGCTTTGAGACTAGATGGATTTGTTGTCAGAACTACACAGGACCGGGCCGATGTTTGTTCAGAACCCCAAACTCAGGAGACCCCAGAGGCAGAAAATGTTTGGTCACATGCCTCGTTCTGGCCTCAGATCAGTGCAACTAATGTTGTTTTTCCTTTTCTTGTTACAGAGTCTAAAAGTCAAGGATTAACTTACAATAACATTAAATAATAGGCCACTGTGTTTGATCTCCTTTACCAAAAAATACCTTCTTCCCTGCTAACAATTTCAGGTTGTCAGAACATTTCTCTGACGTTTTCATTAAGTAACAAAAACGATAAAAATGTCATTTTGAAAGTTTTAGAAACATTCAAAGCGTTCAGTTTTTAGACAAACGTAATTTAAACATTTTTTAATTCTGTAATGTTTTAAAAATGTTCCACTAGGTGAAATAGGCCTTAATAAAAATATCCTCTTTCAAAACTTGTTTTCACATAAATTTCTTCTTTGAGCTGAGATTAAAAGACGACTCCTCAGTGTGTCGTCCATGTTTGACATCTCTTTTTGTGTGTGGAGAGGAAAATAAATGATAATTTAAACTGATTCACTAAAGGAGAACTCGACTCACTCCAAACGCAACAGCGCTGATGCTGGTCGCCGTACGCCTGCATCAGGAAACGTTTCTCACACAACAAAGTGCCAGCTGCACTAACCTGGATTTAATTCTCCTATAACCATTTCCTACCCAGTGTCCACTGTCCGAGACGTTTCACCCTGGCCAAGAATTGTGACTTTTACCCCTTTGTTTTGTTTAGCCATACTAACCCCTCCAGCCGCCAAGAACCAGCCCAATTATAAGGAACAATTCATCAAGTTGCAGTGCAAATCTTGGAACGGCTACAGAAACACACACAGAGAAAACATGGTTCTAACAGTAAGGAAAAAAATCTGTCTTTACAATCCCCGGGATTCTGGCTGCCAGCTTTATGCTCGCTGTTGGCTGAGCGGAAATGAAAGCGTGCTAGATTCTCCTTCTCTGGAGAATAACTCTAACCCTGCAAAGCGCAAATCAAACATACATCGACGTCACAGGAAACCATTTTGAAGCCTAAAACCTCCCAATGGAAGATCCATTTGAGTGCCGCGGGTGTTTGCAACTGGACTCGCCGCTACGCCTCCCTCTTTCAAGGTTTCAGCCGCAAAATAACCCAAACCATACCAGACCAGCCGTGCAGAGGACAAACTTCTCTCTGTCATCTCTCATTCTCTTAGTCTCTTCATCCAACACGCTTCCACACTCGCTGTCCTCATCTGCTGCTTATCAACAAACACACGATTGTTTTAAACAAAAGGCGACTGCGGGTCAAGTTGAAGAATGGCAGGTCTTGATTAGAAGCATCGATTTAAATCAGGAGGCCTTTTATATCTGCACACAAACTAGGAGATCTGAAGTCTGTAATGATCTGTTTGTGTTGTTTAATTATCCACCCAGCTCACAGGGAACATTCGCAGAACGTTGGCTAACATTCTCTAAGGTTCTCTCGCGGTTATAGAAAACGTTCTTACAGTAACGTTAGCAGAACTTTTTTAAATTATATATCAAAGTAAAAATGTTACTCTTAAGTTGTTATTGGAATGTTTTAAAAACATTATTAAAAAAAGTTTGACATTCTCACAAGCAAGCAATAACCTTAATACAACATCTAAAAAGCTGAATGTTTTAAACGATCCCTAGAACTTTCAAAGTAACATTTTTATGTTTTTGTTACTTATTAGGGAAACGTTCTTACAACCTAAAGTTGTTAGCTGGGCAAGATCTGTGCAAGGACTCGTGCCAAGCCCTCGTGTTTTCGTCTTGGAAGACGGCATGACCCCTCGACGGCTCCCCTTTCCACTTTCCTGACATGTGAAAGATGAGTTGAAAGGTCAGAACCCAGCAATCAAAGAAGTTTGTTTTGGCACTCCATCCCCCAAACTCATCGGCTGGAGAACGGCCTCCTCATCACCTCACATGCCTCCCAGAGAAACAAATAGGTTCATATAGCTAACAGCGGGTTGAGGCCACACATTTGGGGCGTCAATTAAACAGTCAAATGTAGACACTGGTCTCCACCTCTGAGTTCACCCAGACTGGCTGAGAGGTTGAAAGGAACGTAGCTGACTCAAATGAAAACCAGGACACATCACACAGGTTTTCCTCCAAGCCAAAAAGGTTGGCTGAGGTTTCACACAATGCGTCCCTTTAAAAACACCTCAACACGTGAAATTCTCTGGAAGGGGGTTTGCGTTCGATTGGCTTGAATGAGATCAGAGGTTCGAGTCAGTTTGAGTCTCTTTTGGTAATTAACAATGCATCGCTGCTTAACTTATTCCCAGCAAGCGAGGCTGAGGGGGCCTCACAAATCTATTAAAGCAAAAACCACAACATTCTCAGACATTTAAAAATCCCTGAAAGTCATTTTTAAACATTTATTGTATTTCCTGCTTGATATCATACCACAGCAAACTTGATTGCAGTCTAATATTATAAATGATGTCATTCAATTAATCTTTTGGGTTCTCCAAACAGCCAAACTCTTGGGTTAAGATACACTTGTAAAGAAAATGTGCTACACAATGCCATAGAAGAACTATTTTTGACTACATGGTTCCATAAAGAACCTTTAACACTGGTAGAACACTGTTTCACAAAAGGTTCTTTGTAATAGAAAAAGGTTTTTAAACTATGAGGTAAGAATGAAATGGTATTTAGAACCCACAAGAACTGATTTGTGACAAAAAAATGACAAAACACGACTGTTTAAAACAGTCTAAATAATTCTTGCCTGTATTGTTTTATTGATTTTGTATTTTAAAGCAGTGGGCTGTGTGGCCGCATGCTTTAGACACTCACTTCACTAAAATCCTTTTTTGATGCATCAAAACCTCCTTTTCTTTGTGTTTCATTACGATTATTAGCTTGATTAAAATGCAAATGTGTTTCTTAAACAGCTGCTTGAGACAAAGACCACCCAGTAGGTACGCATTGTTGACTGAAGATAAGCAGTAATGGGGTGGCAGGGGAACTTTTTTGCCCCTCTGAGGCACAGCACTACACAAGAGACTTACAAACATCAGTGGTAGAAATAAAATAAAATAATGAATCGATTTGGGAGTAATAAGGTGTGTCAAAATGATACAGATGAGAGAAAACATGAACATGCTAAAATATGCAACAAATATACCACGATTCTGAGAACTGACAGATTAGTTGATTAGTTAGATGTACTAGTTAGATATACTAGAAAACCTGGATTTTGTAAGCACTGATTTAAGACTTTTAAACTGTAAAATTGTTTTTGAGATTGTTGTTTTTGTTATAAGACGTATGATTTTTAATGTACTGGCCAGTAACAAGGTCATCGATAAGTGGGGGTGCACCTGTCTCTGACAGGTAAGCAAAAAGCAGTGCATTCAGATCTTCTCAAAGTTACTCAAGATACAAAACGTGAGATCAATTGACATACACAGTCCCTGAGACAGAAAGTCTTGGAAAGCTGAGACATCATTGTCTGAAATTGCTTGACCAGTAGTCCATGATCGCCAACATTTTGTGCTTATGAGCATCCCAAGTTCAAATCCAGCACAGGTCATTTCCTGACCCCCCTCCACCCCCCTCCTGATTGTTTCCTGTTCTTTGCTTCTCTATCCTGCCTCAACAGAGGCAACAAGCCCATTAAATATCACGAGCAAGTGCAGAAACAGCGAATACAGCTGGTTTTCACAAACCTTTAGGGGCCTCAGTTTGAAACTGTGTTGTGTTTGTTTCTTATTGTGATGCAAACAAAATCGCACCTAGTTATACTGTAATACGGCATCAAAAAATACTAACTCTGCGATCTTTCTCACAAGCCAGGTGTTTACGTTATATACTGCGTTCGTACGGAGCTAGTTCATTTGTTATCTTTATTTATATACCTCAGTATATTAATAGTATAAACCGGTGGACATAATGTGTGACTCCCCCATCTGCACAACTCCTGTAAATACAGCTGTGCATAAGAGCTTCCTGCTGGACTTAAAACTCTGCTGTTCACGCACTAAACCAAGACAGAAACCGTGGGGTGATGGAGTGCACAAGCTGAGCTCAAATGAACCAAAAGCAACCAGGGGGATTCAGGAATGTCTATGGCTCCTGTCCAACTTTCCCACTCACTATGGGCCTCCTCTGGTTGTCTTAGTGAACGTCTTTCAGTCGCACTAAAACGCGTCGCCCGCGCCGGGTTTTCTTGACATTCGTGTCGCGGCTATTTATAGGAAGAGAATATATCGTCGCTTCCATTGTTGGCGATCAGCCAAAGGTGACAACATGCCCCGGAGCTGAAGACATCAATACATTTCCTTACATTTTTAACTCTTGCCAAAATCCCAAACTATTTCATTCCCGGCCCTCAAATGAGTTAAAAATGTGTTGTCGGCTAGAAAATTTGCTCGGTTTGGGGCTGCGGAGAGATGATGTTTATTTTAAAGACCCAGATGTGTCTCTCCAAGACCTGAGTTTCACTGAAAAACAGCCACATCCATGAGTCAAGAATGACAACACATTTTATTATCAGGAGACATCAGGGGCCCCATTACAGTACAAAACAGCAGACCACCCAAAGTGCTTGCAAAAGAACACATTTATTACACGGACAATAATCACAATACATTCATAATTTTGAAAAGGTTAGTTTATCTTACTGGATGGATCTTATAAATTTCACTTCTCAGAAGGAAATAAAAAAGCTACGGTGGAGTTTGTAACAGGTCTTCTAAGTACTGTGTATTTAGAGAACACTCAGCTCTTCTGACAGTAGATTCTCTACAGGTGTGTAAAAACCAAACATTTGGCCGGCACTTGATCCATTTGCGCAACTCTGAGAAGATAAAAATAAGTGTCACATACATCAATGGCAGTAACCATGAGAACGGACTCGCTTCCATGTAGAACATACCTAGAACTTTCATGATAACTTTTATCACTAATTAATGAAAACATTACAAAAACATTCTTACAACCCAAAATTGTTGCAGTGTCATCTCATTGAAATAAACCATTTTCAATATTTCTCAAGTGTGTAAACTTTCTAAAATAGAAATCATTTACTGTAATTTTGGTTTAAAATTTATGGATTTAACATTTACGTAATGAGAATAAATCATTCACGAAAGCATTTTGAAATACTGAACGACTTGGTGGTGTAAGAAATAAAGTGAAATATCGTGTGACGGACATGCTAGACAACTCACCAGCATCAGTGACAGTGCGATTTAGGTACGAGTGGAATGAAGTCTTATGTTGCAGCCGGTGGCAGAAAGCACTCAGTACAGTTCCTTCTATCTTAAGCCGATGATGTCATGTTAGCTTAAAAAACAGGGTCACGCTCACTGAAGAGTCTGAATCTAAAGGAACGGCACAGAGAGCGTTAAATATTCAGTCCTCTTCCATTAGCTTTCGAGGAAAGAACAGAAAGCACACTTTCCATTTCATAAGACGTTACAGAGCTGACGGCTGAAAGAGAGACGTGACGGGTGAGAGAAGAAATGAAACAGTTTTATTATGAAACTTTGCATTTTTTATGGAATATTTAGTATAAATGCTAATATAAAATGTGCATTTTTTGTAAATTCACACTCTCATAATATTTCATCAAAATCTAAAAAACGTACCTCTGGAACGACAGACTTTCTCAAATCACGTCAGCCTGAACGCTTGGGCGGAGCCAGAGTCGTTGACCACTCCCCTCCAGCAGCAGTCTGCTCCAAGAACCAATTAATTCCCAGTGGAAACCAAGCCACGCCTTCCATTTTTTTGTATCACTGTGAATTACATCAGATCATTAAAATCAGATGCGACTTCTGGTTCACATAGACTTTAAAGGGGGGGATTAATGAGCAGTTGTATTACCCCATAACTGCTGGTCTGAAATCAAGGATCCAAGAGTCCCAAACCAAGAACGATATGAGCAATATCAGCGTCAGGAACATTATGTGAACAAATGAGGAAATCGGTGGCAGCTGTGTGTGTAAAACGGAATGAAGTGCATTGTTTAAATGTTTTTATAAGGTTTGGGCAAGAGCAGGAAAGCTGATTGGGTTGTTGTGGGGAAGGATGCTGGAATTGATGAGGCCAACCTTGGCAACCATCACAAGATTTCCCGAATATAACGTGGGTTCTCCTCATTCATTCAAACAATGAGGATACTGGACAAAAACCAGGGTTCTTTCTTTGTTGTCCAGCTGCTCTCCTACAAGGCATTTTTTGTCTTAAAATTGCTTTATTGCAATGCAGGGGGTATTAGTTCAAGCACAAAACATTGGGCAAATGTTAGCAATACAGACAGTTTCTCTGGCAAACACCAGGTTGGTTGGGTGAGGAAGTCTTTTTGGTATGAACGCTGGCAAGCAATTATCGGACACATCTGTGAGCACAGCTAACTCTAGAGGCTGCAAATAAGCCAACAAAACTGAAGAAAAACAGACAAACAAGTCTTGTTGTACTGTTTTATTGGAATCAAAGTACACCGCTTTTAAAAAGACCACCAGGAACACAGTTACCAGCATGATTTTTCAGAGAGAACTTCACTTCATCAGATCAATGTTTTAACCGCAAGCAGTTCATGAACTGTCTTAAGCATCCGTGAAGGGGAAGGAGAATACATTTTGGATGGACTTGAAACAAAATAAATCACGTATGTTCAGGAACTTTGCACGAAGACGTTCAGTCAAGTAAATTCCTGAGATGTGTGGGAGAGGAACAACCTGAAAGAATTTCATGATGCTCTTTCTGAAACAGTTCATAGTTCTCGGGAGCAATAGCTGTCCAAACCTCATGTTCCATAGAGTCAGATCAGATCAGTGTAGACGACTCTTCATGCACAAATACATCATCTACCATACAGCACATTTTTCATTCAGCTGTTCTTTCTCTGAAGTCATCCTTCATTCAACTCTTGTCAGTCTACAGGCCAAACCACTCAGTAACTCCACCTCTTCTGGGATCTGCTTTCTGCCTCTGACGCTCGTCCTCCATGAACTTCTCCTGCATCTCCTCAACAGAGCCCTCCTCATGCTTCTTCTCCTTCTCAAGAAAGATATCCGGGAACTGGAAAGTTTGCTGCTGAGCCTGTAGGAAAAGCAGGAATTCTTTTAGGTTTGAGAGAACATTAACATGTAGGCTACATCACAAGGCAAATGCACCCAGCTCTTGGTTTATACCCATCACAGCAATATAGGTAAAAGAGCAGCCAGGTTTATTCAATGTTCAGTGCTAAACCTACCCTTGACCAACCCAGATCTTTCCACCTATGCATGTTAACAATACTAAACACATTCATTTACCCAAACACATTTTTCAGAGGCTGTTATCCATAACGACCTGGAGTGCAATAACCACAACAACAAACCCACAACCTTTGCGTTGCTAATGCAATGTTCTAACAACAGAGCTGCGGGAACACACAGAAAAAGTTCATCAAACATTTGGCTACCTAGACGCCATTGTACAAATCGCTGCTGGGGGGGGAGTTAGGAGCAAGCGAGAGGAAAAACTTGACTATTACTTAACACGTAACAAGGAAATAAATTGTTCATACGTTCCGCCTCAGTGAGCAGAACACTGTGACCTTTTCTGGAATTCTGAGTGCACTCTGACATTTCTCCTGAAACACGCAAGAAATACATCGATCACCGGGTCTCAGGGGCCTCCGTGATTTTCAGAAGAAAGCGCAGACCTCGTACATGACAGCAGGGAGAGGGCAGGCTGGTGCTGCTGAGCGTCTCAGGAATAGAGCTCACCAGTGTTGTTCCAGAGATGAAACAAGGTGCGGCAACAGCAGGAAGAAAGAGGAGTGAGACTGCTGAGAGCTAACGGCTAATGAAAAGCAGCGCTCTTCTGAAACAATCGCTTCTACAGGCCTGTTCTGTGCAACCAATTCAGCGACTTCTAAAGCTGCAATCTGTAACTCGTCTCTCTGTCGCCATCTCTGACTGAAACATAAAATTGAAGGCATGTTAAAGTCAAAATCAAACCAGACAGCTACAATTATAAACCAATGTTATGAACCGTTGAGAATCAGAGTAAGTTAAGTTATTAATGATCTGTTACGTACTTGGTCAACAACTGATTTTATTTTTAACCAAAAGTTACGGATTGTAGCTTTAAGAGATAAAATGACAGAAGAAGAGAGGAAGAGAGGGAAAAAAGCATGAGAAAGAAAACAAGTGATCCAGTTAAAATCAACAGCTTGGCCTCCAACTCTCTGCAGTTGTGCTCCATCTAGGAATGCGAAACCTCACACTATAAACACAGAGTCTGGCCAAGCAAAAGTACAAGGACCAAACCCATGAAAAACAGGACCATAGTAACAAAGTACCAAACGGGATGCCAAAAAATGTCTGTTCCTTCACCTGTAGTAAACTCTCCCTGACAAAAACACACACAAGTTGAAAATCGGCAGGGTCATCCGTTTGCATGACAAAA